>JAAAWM010010256.1:0-36857 GCA_036873465.1 Thinopyrum obtusiflorum | reverse complement strand
GAGTTAGTTGCGGGATGATGCATTATGGAACGAGTAAAGAGACTTGCCGGTAATGAGATTGAACTAGGTATTGAGATACCGACGATCGAATCTCGGGCAAGTAACATACCGATGACAAAAGGAACTATGTATGTTGTTGTGCGGTTTGACCGATAAAGATCTTCGTAGAATATGTAGGAACCAATATGAGCATCCAGGTTCCGCTATTGGTTATTGACCGGAGATGAGTCGCGGTCATGTCTACATAGTTCTCGAACCCGTAGGGTCCGCACGCTTAACGTTCGGTGACGATCGGTATTATGAGTTTATGTGTTTTGATGTACCGGTTCGAAGTTCCGGATATGATCACGGACATGACAAGGAGTCTCGAAATGGTCGAGACATAAAGATCGATATATTGGATGACTATGTTTGAACATCGGAATGGTTCCGGGTGAGTTCGGGAATTTACCGGAGTACCGGGGGGTTACCGGAACCCCCCGGGGAGTGTATGGGCCTTATTGGGCCTTAGTGGGAGAGAGGAGGAGGCGGCCTAGGAGGGCCCCCCCCCCAAGCCCAATCTGAATTGGGAGGGGGCCCGGCCCCCCTTCCCTTCCTCCCTCTCTCCTCGTTCCTTCCTCTCCTACTCCTACTTGGAAGGGGGAATCCTACTCCCGGTGGGAGTAGGACTCCCCTAGGGTGCGCCATAGAGAGGGTCGGCCCTCCCCCTCCTCCACTCCTTTATATACAGGGGAGGGGGGCACCCCATAGACACACAAGTTGATCATTGTCTTAGCCGTGTGCGGTGCCCCCTCCACCATAATCCACCTCGGTCATATCGTCGTAGTGCTTAGGCGAAGCCCTGCGCCGGTAGCTTCATCATCACGCCGTCGTGCTGACGAAACTCTCCCTCCACACTCAGCTGGATCAAGAGTTCATGGGACGTCACCGAGCTGAACGTGTGCAGATCGCGGAGGTGCTGTACTTTCGGTACTAGGATCGGTCGGATCGTGAAGACGTACGACTACATCAACCGCGTTGTCATAACGCTTCCGCTTTCGGTCTATGAGGGTACATAGACAACACTCTCCCCTCTCTTTGCTATGCATCACCATGATAGATC
This sequence comes from Thinopyrum obtusiflorum, assembly GCA_036873465.1. Lineage (NCBI taxonomy): Eukaryota > Viridiplantae > Streptophyta > Magnoliopsida > Poales > Poaceae > Thinopyrum > Thinopyrum obtusiflorum. The sequence goes on along the minus strand of JAAAWM010010256.1, from coordinate 35,755 downwards.
TTGCGTGTGCATAGATTTTTTTTTTAAATTACTGCGTTACAAAACAGTGGTATCAGAGCCAGGTCTATGCGTAGATGTTATATGCATGAGTAGAACACAAAGAGTTGTGGGCGATAATAGTCATACTGCTTACCAGCATGTCATACTTTGATTCGGCGGTATTGTTCGATGAAGCGGCCCAGACCGACATTACGCGTATGCTTACACGAGACTGGTTCTACCGACGTGCTTCGCACACAGGGGGCTAGTGGGTGTCTATTTCTCCAGCTTTAGTTGAATCGAGTGTGACTACGCCCGGTCCTTGTTGAAGGTTAAAACATCACACTTGACGAAAAATTGTTGTGGTTTTTGATGCGTAGGTCAGAACGGTTCTTGCTAAGCCCGTAGCAGCCACGTAAAACTTGCAACAACAAAGTAGAGGACATCTAACTTGTTTTTGCAGGGCTTGCTGTGATATGATATGGTCAAGACGTGATGATATATAAATTGTTGTATGAGATGATCATGTTTTGTTAAAGTTATCGGCAACTGGCAGGAGCCTTATGGTTGTCTCTTTAGTGCATAAGATGCAAGCGCCATATAATTGCTTTACTTTATCGCTATGCGATAGCAATAGTTGCAAAAGCAATAGTTGGTGAGACAAACATGTAACGACATGTTGATAGAGATCAAGATCATGGAGATCATGGTGTCATGCCGGTGACGATGGAGATCATGAGGGTACTTCAGAGATGGAGATCAAAGGCACAAGATGATGATGGCCATATCATGTCACATATTTTGATTGCATGTGATGTTTATCTTTTATACATCTTATTTTGCTTAGTACGGCGGTAGCATTAATTATAAGATGATTTCTCACTAAATTTCAAGGTATAAGTGTTCTCCCTGAGTATGCACCGTTGCTACAGTTCGTCGTGCTGAGACACCACGTGATGATCGGGTGTGATAAGCTCTACGTTCACATACAACGGGTGCAAGCCAGTTTTGCACACGCAGAATACTCGGATTAAACTTGACGAGCCTAGCATATGCAGATATGGCCTCGAAACACTGAGACCGAAAGGTCGAGCGTGAATCATATAGTAGATAAGATCAACATAGTGATGTTCACCATTGAAAACTACTCCATCTCACGTGATGATCGGACATGGTTTAGTTGATATGGATCACGTGATCACTTAGATGATTAGAGGGATGTCAATCTAAGTGGGAGTTCTTTAGTAATATGATTAATTGAACTTTAATTTATCATGAACTTAGTCCTGATAGTATTTGCATATCTATGTTGTAGATCACCCCCCCCCCCCCCCCCCCCCCCCCCCCCCCCCCCCCCCCCCCCCCCCCCCCCCCCCCCCCCCCCCCCCCCCCCCCCCCCCCCCCCCCCCCCCCCCCCCCCCCCCCCCCCCCCCCCCCCCCCCCCCCCCCCCCCCCCCCCCCCCCCCCCCCCCCCCCCCCCCCCCCCCCCCCCCCCCCCCCCCCCCCCCCCCCCCCCCCCCCCCCCCCCCCCCCCCCCCCCCCCCCCCCCCCCCCCCCCCCCCCCCCCCCCCCCCCCCCCCCCCCCCCCCCCCCCCCCCCCCCCCCCCCCCCCCCCCCCCCCCCCCCCCCCCCCCCCCCCCCCCCCCCCCCCCCCCCCCCCCCCCCCCCCCCCCCCCCCCCCCCCCCCCCCCCCCCCCCCCCCCCCCCCCCCCCCCCCCCCCCCCCCCCCCCCCCCCCCCCCCCCCCCCCCCCCCCCCCCCCCCCCCCCCCCCCCCCCCCCCCCCCCCCCCCCCCCCCCCCCCCCCCCCCCCCCCCCCCCCCCCCCCCCCCCCCCCCCCCCCCCCCCCCCCCCCCCCCCCCCCCCCCCCCCCCCCCCCCCCCCCCCCCCCCCCCCCCCCCCCCCCCCCCCCCCCCCCCCCCCCCCCCCCCCCCCCCCCCCCCCCCCCCCCCCCCCCCCCCCCCCCCCCCCCCCCCCCCCCCCCCCCAAGAAAAGGGCAAAGGGAAAGAAAGAGGAACTTCAAAGAAGAATAGCAAGCAAGTTGCTGCTCCCATGAAGAAGCTCAAAACTAGACCCAAGCCTGGAACTGAGTGCTTCTACTGCAAAGGAAATGGTCACTGGAAGTGGAACTGCCCTAGATACTTGGCGGATAAGAAGGATGGCAAAGTGAACAAAAGTATATTTGATATACATGTTATTGATGTGTACTTTACTAGTGTTTATAGCAACCCCTCAGTATTTGATACTGGTTTAGTTGCTAAGAGTAGTAACTAAAAACAGGAGTTGCAGAATGAACACAGACTAGTTATGGGCAAAGTGACGATGTATATTGGAAATGATTCCAAGGTTGATAAGATCACCATCGCACACTCCCTCTACCTTCGAGAATAGTGTTGGACCAAAATAAATGTTATTTGGTGTTTGCGTTGAGCATGAATATGATTGGATCATGTTTATTGCAATACGGTTATTCATTTAAGTCAAAGAATAATTGTTGTTCTGTTTACATGAATAAAACCTTCTATGGTCGTACACTTAATATAAATGGTTTATTGAATCTCGATCGTAATGATACACATATTCATAATATTGATGCCAAAAGATGCAAAGCTAATAATGATAGTGCAACTTATTTGTGGCACTACCGTTTAGGTCATATTGGTGTAAAGCGCATGAAGAAACTCCATACTGATGGGCTTTTGAAATCACTGGATTATGAATCACTTGATGCTTGCAAACCATGCCTCATGGGCAAGATGACTAAGACTCCATTCTCCAGAACAATGGAGTGAGCAACTAACTTATTGGAAATAATACATACTGATGTATGCGATCCGATAAGTGTTGAGGCTCGCGACAGGTATCGTTATTTTCTGACCTTCACAGATGATTTAGGAAGATATGGGTATATCTACTTGATGAAACATAAGTCTGAAACATTTGAAAAGTTCAAAGAATTTCAGAGTGAAGTGGAAAATCATCGTAACAAGAAAATAAATTTTCTACGATCTGATCGTGGAGACGAATATTTGAGTTACGAGTTTGGTCTTCATTTGAAACGATGTGGAATAGTTTTGCAACTCACGCCACCTGGAATACCACAGCGTAATGGTGTGTCCGAACATCGTAACCGTACTTTATTAGATATGGTGCGATCTATGATGTCTCTTACTGATTTACCACTATCGTTTTGGGGTTATGCATTAGAGACAGGTGCATTCACATTAAATAGGGCACCATCTAAATCCGTTGAGACGACACCATATGAACTGTGGTTTAGCAAGAAACCTAAGCTGTCGTTTCTTAAAGTTTGGGGTTGTGATGCTTATGTGAAAAAGTTTCAACCTGATAAGCTCGAACCCAAATCGGAGAAATGCGTCTTCATAGGATACCCAAAGGAAACTGTTTGGTACACCTTCTATCACAGATCCGAAGGCAAGATATTCGTTGCTAAGAATGGATCCTTTCTAGAGAAGGAGTTTCTCTCGAAAGAAGTGAGTGGGAGGAAAGTAGAACTTGATGAGGTAATTGTACCTTCTCCCGACTTGGAAAGTAGTATATCACAGAAATCAGTTCCAGTGATTCCTACACCAATTAGTAAGGAAGCTAATGATGATGATCATGAAACTTCAGATCAAGTTACTACCAAACCTCTTAGGTCAACTAGAGTATGGTCCGCACCAGAGTGGTACGGTAATCCTGTTCTGGAGGTTATGTTACTTGACCATGACGAACCTACGAACTATGAGGAAGCGATGATGAGCCCAGATTCCGCGAAATGGCTTGAGGCCACGAAATCTGAGATGGGATCCATGTATGAGAACAAAGTATGGACTTTGATTGACTTGCCCAATGATCGGCTAGCCATTGAGAATAAATGAATCTTCAAGAAGAAGACTGACGCTGACGGTAATGTTACTGTCTACAAAGCTCGACTTGTTGCGAAAGGTTTTCGACAAGTTCAAGGAGTTGACTACGATGAGACCTTCTCACCTGTAGCGATGCTTAAGTCCATCCGAATCATGTTAGCAATTGCTGCATTTTATGATTATGAAATTTGGCAAATGGATGTAAAGACTGCATTCCTGAATGGATTTCTGGAAGAAGAGTTGTATATGATGCAACCCGAAGGTTTTATCAATCCAAAGGATGCTAACAAAGTGTGCAAGCTCCAGCGATCCATTTATGGACTGGTGCAGGCATCTCGGAGTTGGAATATATGCTTTGATGAGTTGATCAAAGCATATAGTTTTATACAGACTTGCGGTGAAGCCTGTATTTACAAGAAAGTGAGTGGGAGCACTACAACCTTTCTGATAAGTATATGTGAATGACATATTGTTGATCAGAAATGATGTAGAATTTTCTGGAAAGCATAAAGGAGTGTTTGAAAGGAGTTTTTCAAAGAAAGACCTCGGTGAAGCTGCTTACATATTGGGCATCAAGATCTATAGAGATAGATCAAGACGCTTGATAAGATTTTTCAATGAGTACATACCTTGACAAGATTTTTGAAGTAGTTCAAAATGGAACAGTCAAAGAAGGAGTTCTTGCCTGTATTGCAAGGTGTAAAGTTGAGTAAGACTCAAAGCACGACCATGGCAGAAAATAGAAAGAGAATGAAAGTCATGCCCTATGCCTCAGCCATAGGTTCTATAAAGTATGCTATGCTATGTACCAAACCTATTATGTACCTTGCCATGAATTTGGCAAGGGGGTACGATATTGATCTAGGAGTGGATCACAGGACAGCGGTCAAAATTATCCTTAGAAGACTAAGGAGATATTTCTCGGTTATGGAGGTGATAAAGAGTTCGTCGTAAAGAGTTAGGTCGATGCAAGCTTTTACACCGATCCGGATGACTCTAAGTCTCAATCTGGATACATATTGAAAGTGCGAGCAATTAGCTAGAGTAGCTCCATGCAGAGCATTGTAGACATAGAAAATTTGCAAAATACATACGGCTCTGAATGTGACAGACCCATTGACTAAAGCTTCTCTCACAAGCAAAACATGATCACACCTTAGTACTCTTTGGGTGTTAATCACATAGCGACATGAACTAGATTATTGACTCTAGTAAAACCCTTTGGGTATTAGTCACATGGCGATATGAACTAATCATATGGTGATGCGAACTATTGGTGTTAAATCACATGACGATGTGAACTAGATTATTGACTCTAGTGCAAGTGGGAGCCCCCCCCCCCCCCCCCCCCCCCCCCCCCCCCCCCCCCCCCCCCCCCCCCCCCCCCCCCCCCCCCCCCCCCCCCCCCCCCACATGTGCAGATCACGGAGGTGCCGTACTTTCGGTACTAGGATCGGTCGGATCATGAAGACGTATGCTAGAATTGTATTAACCGGAAACATAGTACATGTGTGAATACGTAGACAAAACAGAGTGTCCCTAGTATGCCTCTACTTGACTAGCTCGTTAATCAAAGATGGTTATGTTTCCTAACCATAGACATGTGTTGTCATTTGATGAACGGGGTCACACCATTAGAGAATGATGTGATTGACAAGACCCATTCGTTAGCTTAGCATTATGATCGTTGAGTTTTATTGGTATTGCTTTCTTCATAACTTATACATGTTCCTTTGACTATGAGATTATGCAACTCCCGAATACCGGAGGAACACTTAGTGTGCTATCAAACGTCACAACGTAACTGGGTGATTATAAAGATGCTCTACAGGTGTCTCCGATGGTGTTTGTTGAGTTGGCATAGATCGAGATTAGGATTTGTCACTCCGAGTATCAGAGAGGTATCTCTGAGCCCTCTCGGTAATGCATATCACTATAAACCTTGCAAGCATTGTGACTAATGAGTTAGTTGCGGGATGATGAATTACGGAATGAGTAAAGAGACTTGCCGGTAACGAGATTGAACTAGGTATTGAGATACTGACGATCGAATCTCGGGCAAGTAACATTCCGATGACAAAAGGAACTACGTATGTTGTTGTGCGGTTTGATCGATAAAGATCTTCGTAGAATATGTAGGAACCAATATGAGCATCCAGGTTCCGCTATTGGTTATTGACCGAAGATGAGTCTCGGTCATGTCTACACAGTTCTCGAACCCGTAGGGTCCGCACGCTTAACGTTCGGTGACGATCGGTATTATGAGTTTATGTGTTTTGATGTACCGAAGGTTGTTCGGAGTCCCAGATATGATCACGGACATGACAAGGAGTCTCTAAATGGTTGAGACATAAAGATCGATATATTGGATGACTATGTTTGGACATCGGAATGGTTCCGGGTGAGTTCGGGCATTTACCGGAGTATCGGGGGGTTACCGGAACCCCCCGGGGAGTGTATGGGCCTTATTGGGCCTTAGTGGGAGAGAGGAGGAGGCGGCCTAGGAGGGGGCGCGCCCCCCCCCCCCCCCCCCCCCCCCCCCCCCCCCCCCCCCCCCCCCCCCCCCCCCCCCCCCCCCCCCCCCCCCCCCCCCCCCCCCCCCCCCCCCCCCCCCCCCCCCCCCCCCCCCCCCCCCCCCCCCCCCCCCCCCCCCCCCCCCCCCCCCCCCCCCCCCCCCCCCCCCCCCCCCCCCCCCCCCCCCCCCCCCCCCCCCCCCCCCCCCCCCCCCCCCCCCCCCCCCCCCCCCCCCCCCCCCCCCCCCCCCCCCCCCCCCCCCCCCCCCCCCCCCCCCCCCCCCCCCCCCCCCCCCCCCCCCCCCCCCCCCCCCCCCCCCCCCCCCCCCCCCCCCCCCCCCCCCCCCCCCCCCCCCCCCCCCCCCCCCCCCCCCCCCCCCCCCCCCCCCCCCCCCCCCCCCCCCCCCCCCCCCCCCCCCCCCCCCCCCCCCCCCCCCCCCCCCCCCCCCCCCCCCCCCCCCCCCCCCCCCCCCCCCCCCCCCCCCCCCCCCCCCCCCCCCCCCCCCCCCCCCCCCCCCCCCCCCCCCCCCCCCCCCCCCCCCCCCCCCCCCCCCCCCCCCCCCCCCCCCCCCCCCCCCCCCCCCCCCCCCCCCCCCCCCCCCCCCCCCCCCCCCCCCCCCCCCCCCCCCCCCCCCCCCCCCCCCCCCCCCCCCCCCCCCCCCCCCCCCCCCCCCCCCCCCCCCCCCCCCCCCCCCCCCCCCCCCCCCCCCCCCCCCCCCCCCCCCCCCCCCCCCCCCCCCCCCCCCCCCCCCCCCCCCCCCCCCCCCCCCCCCCCCCCCCCCCCCCCCCCCCCCCCCCCCCCCCCCCCCCCCCCCCCCCCCCCCCCCCCCCCCCCCCCCCCCCCCCCCCCCCCCCCCCCCCCCCCCCCCCCCCCCCCCCCCCCCCCCCCCCCCCCCCCCCCCCCCCCCCCCCCCCCCCCCCCCCCCCCCCCCCCCCCCCCCCCCCCCCCCCCCCCCCCCCCCCCCCCCCCCCCCCCCCCCCCCCCCCCCCCCCCCCCCCCCCCCCCCCCCCCCCCCCCCCCCCCCCCCCCCCCCCCCCCCCCCCCCCCCCCCCCCCCCCCCCCCCCCCCCCCCCCCCCCCCCCCCCCCCCCCCCCCCCCCCCCCCCCCCCCCCCCCCCCCCCCCCCCCCCCCCCCCCCCCCCCCCCCCCCCCCCCCCCCCCCCCCCCCCCCCCCCCCCCCCCCCCCCCCCCCCCCCCCCCCCCCCCCCCCCCCCCCCCCCCCCCCCCCCCCCCCCCCCCCCCCCCCCCCCCCCCCCCCCCCCCCCCCCCCCCCCCCCCCCCCCCCCCCCCCCCCCCCCCCCCCCCCCCCCCCCCCCCCCCCCCCCCCCCCCCCCCCCCCCCCCCCCCCCCCCCCCCCCCCCCCCCCCCCCCCCCCCCCCCCCCCCCCCCCCCCCCCCCCCCCCCCCCCCCCCCCCCCCCCCCCCCCCCCCCCCCCCCCCCCCCCCCCCCCCCCCCCCCCCCCCCCCCCCCCCCCCCCCCCCCCCCCCCCCCCCCCCCCCCCCCCCCCCCCCCCCCCCCCCCCCCCCCCCCCCCCCCCCCCCCCCCCCCCCCCCCCCCCCCCCCCCCCCCCCCCCCCCCCCCCCCCCCCCCCCCCCCCCCCCCCCCCCCCCCCCCCCCCCCCCCCCCCCCCCCCCCCCCCCCCCCCCCCCCCCCCCCCCCCCCCCCCCCCCCCCCCCCCCCCCCCTACTGGTTCTATTGCTCATATTTGCAACTCGAAACAGGGGCTACGGATTAAACGAAGATTGGCTAAGGACGAGGTGACGATGCGCGTGGGAAATGGTTCCAAAGTCGATGTGATCACCGTCGGCACGCTACTTCTACATCTACCTTCGGGATTAGTTTTAGACCTGAATAATTGTTATTTGGTGCCAGTGTTGAGCATGAACATTATATCTGGATCTTGTTTGATGCGAGATGGTTATTCATTTAAATCAGAGAATAATGGTTTTTCTATTTATATGAGTAATATCTTTTATGGTCATGCAGCCTTGATGAGTGGTCTATTTTTATTGAATCTTGATTGTAGTGATACGCATATTCATAATATTGAAGCCAAAAGATGCAAAGTTAATAATGATAGTGCAACTTATTTGTGGCACTGCCGTTTAGGTCATATTGGTGTAAAGCGCATGAAGAAACTCCATGCTAATGGGCTTTTTGAATCACTTGATGCTTGCGAACCATGCCTCATGGGCAAGATGACTAAGACTCCGTTCTCCAGAACAATGGAGCGAGCAACTGACTTGTTGGAAATAATACATACTGATGTATGTGTTGGGGAACGTAGTAATTTCAAAATTTTCCTACGAACACGCAAGATCATGGTGATGCATAGCAACGAGAGGGGAGAGTGTGTCCACATACCCTCGTAGACCGAAAGCGGAAGCGTTAGAACAATGCGGTTGATGTAGTCGTACGTCTTCACGATCCGACTGATCTAAGTACCGAACGCACGGCACCTCCGAGTTCAGCACACGTTCAGCTCGATGACGTCCCACGAACTCCGATCCAGCAGAGCTTCGAGGGAGAGTTCCGTCAGCACGACGGCGTGATGACGGTGATGATGATGCTACCGACGAAGGGCTTCACCTAAGCACCGCTACGATATGACCGAGGTGGATTATGGTGGAGGGGGGGCACCGCACACGGCTAAAAGATCAATGATCAATTGTTGTCTCCAAGGGGTGCCCCCCTCCCCGTATATAAAGGAGTGGAGGAGGGGGAGGGCCGGCCCTCTCTATGGCGCGCCCTAGGGGAGTCCTACTCCCATCGGGAGTAGGATTCCCCCTTTCCTAGTAGAACTAGGAGCCCTTCCAAGTAGTAGGAGTAGGAGAGAAGGAACGGGAAAAGAGAAGAGAAGGAAGGAGGGGGCGCCGCCCCTCCCCCTAGTCCAATTCGGACTAACCCTTGGGGGGCGCGCAGCCTCCCCTCTCTCTTTCCCCTAAAGCCCAATAAGGCCCATATACTCCCCGGCGAATTCCCGTAACTCTCCGGTACTCCGAAAAATACCCGAATCACTCGGAACCTTTCCGATGTCCGAATATAGTCGTCCAATATATCGATCTTTACGTCTCGACCATTTCGAGACTCCTCGTCATGTCCCCGATCTCATCCGGGACTCCGAACTACCTTCGGTACATCAAAATACATAAACTCATAATACAAATCGTCACCGAACGTTAAGCGTGCGGACTCTACGGGTTCGAGAACTATGTAGACATGACCGAGACACGTCTCCGGTCAATAACCCCCCCCCCCCCCCCCCCCCCCCCCCCCCCCCCCCTTCTATGAAGATCTTTATCGGTCAAACCGCACAACAACATACGTTGTTCCCTTTGTCATCGGTATGTTACTTGCCTGAGATTCAATCGTCGGTATCATCATACCTAGTTCAATCTCGTTACCGGCAAGTCTCTTTACTCATTTCGTAATGCAACATCCCACAACTAACTCATTAGCTACATTGCTTGCAAGGCTTATAGTGATGTGCATTACCGAGAGGGCCCAGAGATACCTCTCCGACAATCGGAGTGACAAATCCTAATCTCGATCTATGCCAACTCAACAAACACCATCGGAGACACCTGTAGAGCATCTTTATAATCACCCAGTTATGTTGTGACGTTTGATAGCACACTAAGTGTTCCTCCGGTGTTCGGGAGTTGCCTAATCTCATAGTCATAGGAACATGTACAAGTCATGAAGAAAGCAATATCATTCTCTAATGATGTGATCCTATTCATCAAATGACAACACATGTCTATGGCTAGGAAACTTAACCATCTTTGATTAACGAGCTAGTCTAGTAGAGGCATACTAGGGACACTCTGTTTGTCTATGTATTCACACATGTACTAAGTTTCCGGTTAGTACAATTCTAGCATGAATAATAAACATTTATCATGATATAAGGAAATATAAATAACTATTTTATTATTGCCTCTAGGGCATATTTCCTTCACGATCATCACGTGAGACGGACTAGTCATCAACGGTGAACATCTCCATGTTGATCGCATATACCATATGACTCATGTTCGACCTTTCGGTCTCTCGTGTTTCGCATGTGTAAATCTGGCTTACACCCATTGTATGCGAACGTTAGAATCTATCACACCCGATCCCCCCCCCCCCCCCCCCCCCCCCCCCCCCCCCCCCCCCCCCCCCCCCCCCCCCCCCCCCCCCCCCCCCCCCCCCCCCCCCCCCCCCCCCCCCCCCCCCCCCCCCCCCCCCCCCCCCCCCCCCCCCCCCCCCCCCCCCCCCCCCCCCCCCCCCCCCCCCCCCCCCCCCCCCCCCCCCCCCCCCCCCCCCCCCCCCCCCCCCCCCCCCCCCCCCCCCCCCCCCCCCCCCCCCCCCCCCCCCCCCCCCCCCCCCCCCCCCCCCCCCCCCCCCCCCCCCCCCCCCCCCCCCCCCCCCCCCCCCCCCCCCCCCCCCCCCCCCCCCCCCCCCCCCCCCCCCCCCCCCCCCCCCCCCCCCCCCCCCCCCCCCCCCCCCCCCCCCCCCCCCCCCCCCCCCCCCCCCCCCCCCCCCCCCCCCCCCCCCCCCCCCCCCCCCCCCCCCCCCCCCCCCCCCCCCCCCCCCCCCCCCCCCCCCCCCCCCCCCCCCCCCCCCCCCCCCCCCCCCCCCCCCCCCCCCCCCCCCCCCCCCCCCCCCCCCCCCCCCCCCCCCCCCCCCCCCCCCCCCCCCCCCCCCCCCCCCCCCCCCCCCCCCCCCCCCCCCCCCCCCCCCCCCCCCCCCCCCCCCCCCCCCCCCCCCCCCCCCCCCCCCCCCCCCCCCCCCCCCCCCCCCCCCCCCCCCCCCCCCCCCCCCCCCCCCCCCCCCCCCCCCCCCCCCCCCCCCCCCCCCCCCCCCCCCCCCCCCCCCCCCCCCCCCCCCCCCCCCCCCCCCCCCCCCCCCCCCCCCCCCCCCCCCCCCCCCCCCCCCCCCCCCCCCCCCCCCCCCCCCCCCCCCCCCCCCCCCCCCCCCCCCCCCCCCCCCCCCCCCCCCCCCCCCCCCCCCCCCCCCCCCCCCCCCCCCCCCCCCCCCCCCCCCCCCCCCCCCCCCCCCCCCCCCCCCCCCCCCCCCCCCCCCCCCCCCCCCCCCCCCCCCCCCCCCCCCCCCCCCCCCCCCCCCCCCCCCCCCCCCCCCCCCCCCCCCCCCCCCCCCCCCCCCCCCCCCCCCCCCCCCCCCCCCCCCCCCCCCCCCCCCCCCCCCCCCCCCCCCCCCCCCCCCCCCCCCCCCCCCCCCCCCCCCCCCCCCCCCCCCCCCCCCCCCCCCCCCCCCCCCCCCCCCCCCCCCCCCCCCCCCCCCCCCCCCCCCCCCCCCCCCCCCCCCCCCCCCCCCCCCCCCCCCCCCCCCCCCCCCCCCCCCCCCCCCCCCCCCCCCCCCCCCCCCCCCCCCCCCCCCCCCCCCCCCCCCCCCCCCCCCCCCCCCCCCCCCCCCCCCCCCCCCCCCCCCCCCCCCCCCCCCCCCCCCCCCCCCCCCCCCCCCCCCCCCCCCCCCCCCCCCCCCCCCCCCCCCCCCCCCCCCCCCCCCCCCCCCCCCCCCCCCCCCCCCCCCCCCCCCCCCCCCCCCCCCCCCCCCCCCCCCCCCCCCCCCCCCCCCCCCCCCCCCCCCCCCCCCCCCCCCCCCCCCCCCCCCCCCCCCCCCCCCCCCCCCCCCCCCCCCCCCCCCCCCCCCCCCCCCCCCCCCCCCCCCCCCCCCCCCCCCCCCCCCCCCCCCCCCCCCCCCCCCCCCCCCCCCCCCCCCCCCCCCCCCCCCCCCCCCCCCCCCCCCCCCCCCCCCCCCCCCCCCCCCCCCCCCCCCCCCCCCCCCCCCCCCCCCCCCCCCCCCCCCCCCCCCCCCCCCCCCCCCCCCCCCCCCCCCCCCCCCCCCCCCCCCCCCCCCCCCCCCCCCCCCCCCCCCCCCCCCCCCCCCCCCCCCCCCCCCCCCCCCCCCCCCCCCCCCCCCCCCCCCCCCCCCCCCCCCCCCCCCCCCCCCCCCCCCCCCCCCCCCCCCCCCCCCCCCCCCCCCCCCCCCCCCCCCCCCCCCCCCCCCCCCCCCCCCCCCCCCCCCCCCCCCCCCCCCCCCCCCCCCCCCCCCCCCCCCCCCCCCCCCCCCCCCCCCCCCCCCCCCCCCCCCCCCCCCCCCCCCCCCCCCCCCCCCCCCCCCCCCCCCCCCCCCCCCCCCCCCCCCCCCCCCCCCCCCCCCCCCCCCCCCCCCCCCCCCCCCCCCCCCCCCCCCCCCCCCCCCCCCCCCCCCCCCCCCCCCCCCCCCCCCCCCCCCCCCCCCCCCCCCCCCCCCCCCCCCCCCCCCCCCCCCCCCCCCCCCCCCCCCCCCCCCCCCCCCCCCCCCCCCCCCCCCCCCCCCCCCCCCCCCCCCCCCCCCCCCCCCCCCCCCCCCCCCCCCCCCCCCCCCCCCCCCCCCCCCCCCCCCCCCCCCCCCCCCCCCCCCCCCCCCCCCCCCCCCCCCCCCCCCCCCCCCCCCCCCCCCCCCCCCCCCCCCCCCCCCCCCCCCCCCCCCCCCCCCCCCCCCCCCCCCCCCCCCCCCCCCCCCCCCCCCCCCCCCCCCCCCCCCCCCCCCCCCCCCCCCCCCCCCCCCCCCCCCCCCCCCCCCCCCCCCCCCCCCCCCCCCCCCCCCCCCCCCCCCCCCCCCCCCCCCCCCCCCCCCCCCCCCCCCCCCCCCCCCCCCCCCCCCCCCCCCCCCCCCCCCCCCCCCCCCCCCCCCCCCCCCCCCCCCCCCCCCCCCCCCCCCCCCCCCCCCCCCCCCCCCCCCCCCCCCCCCCCCCCCCCCCCCCCCCCCCCCCCCCCCCCCCCCCCCCCCCCCCCCCCCCCCCCCCCCCCCCCCCCCCCCCCCCCCCCCCCCCCCCCCCCCCCCCCCCCCCCCCCCCCCCCCCCCCCCCCCCCCCCCCCCCCCCCCCCCCCCCCCCCCCCCCCCCCCCCCCCCCCCCCCCCCCCCCCCCCCCCCCCCCCCCCCCCCCCCCCCCCCCCCCCCCCCCCCCCCCCCCCCCCCCCCCCCCCCCCCCCCCCCCCCCCCCCCCCCCCCCCCCCCCCCCCCCCCCCCCCCCCCCCCCCCCCCCCCCCCCCCCCCCCCCCCCCCCCCCCCCCCCCCCCCCCCCCCCCCCCCCCCCCCCCCCCCCCCCCCCCCCCCCCCCCCCCCCCCCCCCCCCCCCCCCCCCCCCCCCCCCCCCCCCCCCCCCCCCCCCCCCCCCCCCCCCCCCCCCCCCCCCCCCCCCCCCCCCCCCCCCCCCCCCCCCCCCCCCCCCCCCCCCCCCCCCCCCCCCCCCCCCCCCCCCCCCCCCCCCCCCCCCCCCCCCCCCCCCCCCCCCCCCCCCCCCCCCCCCCCCCCCCCCCCCCCCCCCCCCCCCCCCCCCCCCCCCCCCCCCCCCCCCCCCCCCCCCCTATGTTTACGGGCTTGAATCCCGCTGGAAATTCATGGTCCAGCACCTCATCGGTGAAACATAGGGGATGTGCAGCGCCCCTGTATTTGGGTGTGTCACGATGTTCGGATATTTGTTGCGTTGCATTGCTTACTAGAGCTTGCTTTCTTGGCCCGTAGATAGATCTGGTTGGGCCGTCTTTTTGATGCGAATCCTTGTGCGGATCGTGTGCCGGATTGAGTGCGACGCCCTTTGCCACTCTATGTCGGTCATGGGGTCGTCTATCCGACCTGGTGGCTTCCTTGTTTTTTGACTGTAGGGGCTCTAAGGCCTCCTCATCAATTCTGGTAGTAATTTTCGCTTCGGTAGCTCTTTGTGTGGTGACTGTTTCCGTACTTGTGTGCGGTGTTGAGTACTTTGCCCCATCTGATTCTGAGTGCATCTTCCGCTGTTTGGAGCTTTCGCTTCTACTTTTTCAGGGTACGCGCAGTGGCGACGAGCCTTTGGTGGAGGTTCTTCTGCTCCAGCAACTTGTCCAGCGTGAGGTCGTCCGGGCTATTATCTTCGCCGGGGACGGGTTGTTCGGTTTGTTTATCCAAGTTGCCTTGTTCGGACGGTTGCTCGACGACATGTTCGTCGTCCACCGGTTCACCCTGCTCTATGGCTGGGTCTCTGTGGAGGTGGGATTTGGCGCCGCGCTTACGCCGCCGCTTTGATTGCTTTTCGAGGGAACGATCCCTCGTTGGCCCTTTTGATCCTCGTCGTTGTTCCTTTTAGGTGTGTCCGCCATGCATACATCACGAGATGAGGTGGTTGTCCAGTGCCCTATAGGCGCTGGTTCTTGGTCGTCTTCTTCATCGGCGTCCATACCGTCGATATCTTCGGAGTCGAAGTCGAGCATGTCGGTTAAATCTTCGACAGTGGCTACGAAGTGGGTGGTGGGTGGCTTTCGAATTTCTTCGTCGTCCGCATCCCAACCTTGCTGACCGTAGTCCGGCCAGGGCCCTCCTGATAAAGAGAGAGACTTTAGTGAACTCAGGATGTCACCGAAGGGCGAGTGCTGAAAGATGTCCACGGCGGCAAACTCCATGATCGGCGCCCAATCGGGTCTGATCAGCAGGGGCACGAAAGGCTTGGAGTCCGGAAAGGGGTTCAGCACTTTGGAGTCGCGAGCTTCGCGAAGGACAAGACTTGTGTTCGGCTCGATCACCGTAGAGATTGCAGCCCCCGAGGCGGTGTCGAGCCACCCGTCCTCGATCGGCGCAGTCGGCTCCAAGCTAAGGGTCGGAGCGGACACCCGAGCGGCCCTCTGGGCACTATCCGGAGGCAGAGCTAGATCACGCCCATCGTGACAATGCGGCGCGCTCGGCTGTGGCTCGAATCCGTCAAAGATCAAGTCTCCGCGGATGTCAGCCGTGTAGTTCAAACATCCAAATCTGACCAGATGGCCAGGGGTGTAGCTTTCGATCTGCTCCAGATGGCCAAATGAGTCGGCCCGCAGTGCAAAGCTGCCAAATATGAAGATCTGTCCGGGGAGAAAGGTCTCACCCTGGACCGCATCATTGTTGATGATCGAAGGAGCCATCGGGCCTTAAGGTGACGACACAGAGGAACTCTCAATCAAAGCACCAATGTCGGTGTCAAAACCGGCGGATGTCGGGTAGGGGGTCCCGAACTGTGCGTCTAGGCGGATGGTAACATGAGACAAGGGACACGATGTTTTTACCCAGGTTCGGGCCCTCTTGATGGAGGTAAAACCCTACTCCTGCTTGATTAATATTGATGGTATGGGTAGTACAAGAGTTGATCTACCACGAGATCAGAGAGGCTAAACTCTAGAAGCTAGCCTATGGTATGATTGTCCTTTTTTTCCTACGGACTAAAACCCTCCAATTTATATAGACACCGAAGAGGGCTAGGGTTACACAGAGTCGGTTACAATGGGAGGAGATCTACATATCCGTATTGCCAAGCTTGCCTTCCACGCCAAGGAAAGTCCCTTCCGGACACGGGACGAAGTCTTCAATCTTGTATCTTCATAGTCCGGAAGTCCGGCCAAAGGTCATAGTCCGGCAATCCGGACACCCCCTAATCCAGGACTCCCTCAGCTACCTCCGACTCAGAAGAATCGTCTAGCTAAAGCTGTTCCGAAGCACTGGGTTTCTTTCCACGTTTCTTTGCGGCGGCTCTCCTGGCGGCTCTCTTGGCCTTCCTGTCCCTTTTTGCAGCTTCATGGTCATATTTAACCTTCCAAAACTTGTGATCAGCCTGTGAAAATCAGAAAAAATTGAGTACAGGTAAAAGTATCAATATTGGAGGTAATTTGGTCGGTTTGGCGACTTACCTTTGGAGCCGGACTGGTTTTGCAGAAAGGGCGTAAGTCCACCTTGCTGTAGTCTACTAAACTTTCATTCAGAAGACTCTTGGTAAAATCATCAATGACATGGTCAGGCAGATCGTCTGGACTGTGTCGCTGAGGGTCATCTTGCTTGCCTGAGTAGTTGCACAACAGGTCAGGGCGACGGTTTAACGGAATGATCCGCCTAGCATGCCAGACCCGGACCAAGTCAATACCATTCAATCCGTTCCCCAGAAGAGCCTTGATTTTGGCCCGCGCGGAGCCCCTTGTATAGGGGTATGCGGCTATTAAGCCTTTGTATGTTTACGCCGGACTCGTCAAGCCATGTCCGGGTTCTTGAACGACGTGATTAGGTGCTCTAACTAGTAAAGCTGGTTTGGTGTGCAGCTGCCAATGCAGCCGCACCATCGTCCGTGCTCGAGGAACACTCGATGTTTCCCTTTAATGAGATGATGCCTCGTGGACCGGGCATTTTGAGTGTAAGGGATGCATAATGCGGTATTGCGTTAAAGCGGGTGAAAGCTTGGCGTCCCAGTAGTGCTTGATAGCTACTTATGAATGGGGCGATGTGGAAGGTTAGCTTTTCGCTTCGGAAGTTGTCCGAGGAGCCGAACATAACTTCTAACAAGAGGGAACCCATACAATGGGTATCTGGGCCTGGCGTGACCCCTTGAAAGGAAGTGTTGCCATGGCGAATTATTGCTGGGTTTATCCCCATTTTATGGATTGTGTCCTGATATAGCAGGTTTAGATCACTGCCGCCATCCACTAGGACTTGTGTAAAGTGGAGTCCATCAATTATCGGATCTAAGACCAGGGCAGTCCAGCCTGCGTTCCTGATACCTCTAGAGTAGTCCTGATGATCGAAGGTGATTGGTTGTAAGAACCAGTGGCGGGATTCCTCTGGGACAGGCCGTATGGCGCATATCTCCGTAAGCGCCACTCTGTTTTTCCCTTTTGTCACATGAAGTGAATTTACTGTTTTGACTTCTTGCGGGAACTTCTTTTGTTCTCCGGTGCTCTGCTTGTGGGGTTCATCGTCATCCTCGCTTGGTATGTCGAGCCCCTTGTGTTCGGTGTTGAGTTTGCCGGATTGCTTGAAGACCCAACAATCTCTGTGGGTGTGGTTTGCAAGCCTCCCGGGAGTACTGTGGATTTGGCATATTTTGTCCAAGATTTTGTTGAGGTTAGATAGCTCGTCCCTATTATCTTTGGGGGGCGGCTTTTTCTGATTCTGCCGAGAGCTTTTGAATCCGGCGTTGACTGCCGTGCTCTTCGGGCTGTTATCCTTGATCCGGCACTGTTCCTTGCTACGGCGCGGTTTCCCGTTTCCATCTCTGACTTCGGATGTACTTGTTTTGCTGGTGCTGCTTCTTGCCAACCAACTATCATCTCCTGCGCAAAAGCGGGTCATGAGGCTTGTCAATGCGTCCATTGTTCTTGGCTTTTCTTGGACGATGTGTCTGGCGAGCCATTCGTCTCGAATGCTATGTTTGAAAGCTACTAGGGCTTCTGTGTCCGGACAGTCGACTATCTGATTCTTTTTAGTAAGAAATCTGTTCCAAAGTTTCCGGGCTGACTCTCCGGGTTGTTGAGTTATATGACTTAGATCGTCTGCATCCGGAGGTCGGACATAGGTCCCTTGAAAATTTTCCCGAAAAGCGTTGTTGAGCTCTTCCCAACTTCCTATGGTGTTTTCGGGAAGGCTTTTAAGCCAATGCCGGGCTGGCCCTTTGAGCTTGAGGGGTAAGTATTTTATGGCATGGAGGTCATCTCCTCTAGCCATGTGTATGTGGCGGATATAATCCTCAATCCAGACTCCAGGGTCTGTTGTTCCGTCGTATGCCTCTATGTTTACGGGCTTGAATCCCGCTGGAAATTCATGGTCCAGCACCTCATCGCCCCCCCCCCCCCCCCCCCCCCCCCCCCCCCCCCCCCCCCCCCCCCCCCCCCCCCCCCCCCCCCCCCCCCCCCCCCCCCCCCCCCCCCCCCCCCCCCCCCCCCCCCCCCCCCCCCCCCCCCCCCCCCCCCCCCCCCCCCCCCCCCCCCCCCCCCCCCCCCCCCCCCCCCCCCCCCCCCCCCCCCCCCCCCCCCCCCCCCCCCCCCCCCCCCCCCCCCCCCCCCCCCCCCCCCCCCCCCCCCCCCCCCCCCCCCCCCCCCCCCCCCCCCCCCCCCCCCCCCCCCCCCCCCCCCCCCCCCCCCCCCCCCCCCCCCCCCCCCCCCCCCCCCCCCCCCCCCCCCCCCCCCCCCCCCCCCCCCCCCCCCCCCCCCCCCCCCCCCCCCCCCCCCCCCCCCCCCCCCCCCCCCCCCCCCCCCCCCCCCCCCCCCCCCCCCCCCCCCCCCCCCCCCCCCCCCCCCCCCCCCCCCCCCCCCCCCCCCCCCCCCCCCCCCCCCCCCCCCCCCCCCCCCCCCCCCCCCCCCCCCCCCCCCCCCCCCCCCCCCCCCCCCCCCCCCCCCCCCCCCCCCCCCCCCCCCCCCCCCCCCCCCCCCCCCCCCCCCCCCCCCCCCCCCCCCCCCCCCCCCCCCCCCCCCCCCCCCCCCCCCCCCCCCCCCCCCCCCCCCCCCCCCCCCCCCCCCCCCCCCCCCCCCCCCCCCCCCCCCCCCCCCCCCCCCCCCCCCCCCCCCCCCCCCCCCCCCCCCCCCCCCCCCCCCCCCCCCCCCCCCCCCCCCCCCCCCCCCCCCCCCCCCCCCCCCCCCCCCCCCCCCCCCCCCCCCCCCCCCCCCCCCCCCCCCCCCCCCCCCCCCCCCCCCCCCCCCCCCCCCCCCCCCCCCCCCCCCCCCCCCCCCCCCCCCCCCCCCCCCCCCCCCCCCCCCCCCCCCCCCCCCCCCCCCCCCCCCCCCCCCCCCCCCCCCCCCCCCCCCCCCCCCCCCCCCCCCCCCCCCCCCCCCCCCCCCCCCCCCCCCCCCCCCCCCCCCCCCCCCCCCCCCCCCCCCCCCCCCCCCCCCCCCCCCCCCCCCCCCCCCCCCCCCCCCCCCCCCCCCCCCCCCCCCCCCCCCCCCCCCCCCCCCCCCCCCCCCCCCCCCCCCCCCCCCCCCCCCCCCCCCCCCCCCCCCCCCCCCCCCCCCCCCCCCCCCCCCCCCCCCCCCCCCCCCCCCCCCCCCCCCCCCCCCCCCCCCCCCCCCCCCCCCCCCCCCCCCCCCCCCCCCCCCCCCCCCCCCCCCCCCCCCCCCCCCCCCCCCCCCCCCCCCCCCCCCCCCCCCCCCCCCCCCCCCCCCCCCTCTAGTGCAAGTGGGAGACTGAAGGAAATATGCCCTAGAGGCAATAATAAAGCTATTATTTATTTCCTTATATCATGATAAATGTTTATTATTCATGCTAGAATTGTATTAATCGGAAACATAATACATGTGTGAATACATACACAAACAGAGTGTCACTAGTATGCCTCTACTTGACTAGCTCGTTGATCAAAGATGGTTATGTTTCCTAACCATAGACATGAGTTGTCATTTGAATAACGGGATCACATCATTAGGAGAATGATGTGATTGACTTGACCCATTTCGTCAGCATAGCACTTGATCATTTAGTTTGTTGCTATTGCTTTCTTCATGACTTATACATGTTCCTATAACTATGAGATTATGCAACTCCCGTTTACCGGAGGAACACTTTGTGTGCCACCAAACGTCACAACGTAACTGGGTGATTATAAAGGTGCTCTACAGGTGTCTCCGAAGGTACTTGTTGGGTTGGCGTATTTCAAGATTACGATTTGTCACTCCGATTGTCGGAGAGGTATCTCTGGGCCCTCTAGGTAATGCACATCACTTAAGCCTTGCAAGAAATGCAACTAATGAGTTAGTTGCAAGATGATGTATTATAGAACGAGTAAAGAGACTTGCCGGTAACGAGATTGAACTAGGTATTGAGATACCGACAATCGAATCTTGGGCAAGTAACATACTGATGATAAAGGGAACAAACATATGTTGTTATGCGGTCTAACCGATAAAGATCTTCGTAGAATATGTAGGAGCCAATATGAGCATCCAGGTTCCGCTATTGGTTATTGACCGGAGACGTGTCTCGGTCATGTCTACATTGTTCTCGAACCCGTTCGGTCCGCACGCTTAACGTTACGATGACAGTTTCATTATGAGTTTATATATTTTGATGTACCGAAGGTTGTTCGGAGTCCCGGATGTGATCACGGACTTGACGAGGAGTCTCGAAATGGTCAAGACATAAAGATCGATATATTGGACGACTATATTTGGACACCGAAAAGGTTCCGGGTGAGATTGGGACAATACCGGATCACCGGGAGGTTATCGGAACCCCCCCCCGGGAGGTATATGGGCCTTATTGGGCCTTAGTGGAAAGGAGGGGAAAGGAGCAAGGGAGGGGGCGCCCCCCCCAAGCCCAATCCGAATTGGGAGGGCCCCCCCCCTTTCCTTCCTCCCTCCTTCCTCTTCCTTCCCTCTCCTACTCCTAATAGGAAAAAGGGGTGTCCTACTCCCTGTGGGAGTTGGACTCCCCCTTAGGGCGCGCCACCCTCCTTGGCCGGCCCCCTCCTCCACTCCTTTATATATGGGGGCAGGGGGGTACCCCATAGACACAACAATTGATCATTGATCTCTTAGCCGTGTGCGGTGCCCCCCTCCACCATAATCCTCGATAATATTGTAGCGGTGCTTAGGCGAAGCCCTACGACGGTAGAACATCAAGATCGTTTTTACTAGTGTTCGTAGCAACCCCTCAGTATTTGATACTGGTTCAGTTGCTAAGAATAGTAACTCGAAACAGGAGTTGCAGAATGAACAGAGACTAGTTAAGGGTGAAGTGACGATGTGTATTGGAAATGGTTCCAAGATTGATATGATCATCATCGCACACTCCCTATACTTTCGGGATTAGTGTTGAACCTAAAATAAATGTTATTTAGTGTTTGCGTTGAGCATGAATATGATTAGATCATGTTTATTGCAATACGGTTATTCATGCAAACTAGAGAATAATTGTTGTTCTGTTTACATGAATAAAACCTTCTATGGTCATACACCCAATGAAAATGGTTTATTGGATCTCGATCGTAGTGATACACATTTTCATAATATTGAAGCCAAAAGATGCAAAGTTAATAATGATAGTGCAACTTATTTGTTGCACTGCCGTTTCGGTCATATTGGTGTAAAGCGCATGAAGAAAATCCATGCTGATGGGCTTTTGGAATCACTTGATTATGAATCAGTTGATGCTTGCAAACCATGCCTCATGGGCAAGATGACTAAGACTCCGTTCTCCGGAACAATGGAGCGAGAAAAAGACTTGATTGGAAATAATACATACTGATGTATGCAGTCCAATGAGTGTTGAGGCTCGCGGCGGGTATCATTATTTTCTGATCTTCACAGATGATTTGAGTAGATATGAGTATATCTACTTGATGAAACACAAGTCTGAAACATTTGAAAAGTTCAAAGAATTTCAGAGTGAAGTGGAGAATCATCGTAACAAAAATAAAAGTTTCTACGATATGATCGCAGAAGTAAAATATTTGAGTTACGAGTTTGGGCTTCAGTTAAACAATGTGAAATAGTTTCACTACTCACGCCACCTGGAACACCACAGTGTAATGGTGTGTCCGAACGTCGTAACCGTACTTTATTAGATATCGTGCAACCTATGATGTCTCTTACCGATTTACCACTATCGTTTTGAGGTTATGCATTAGAGACAACTACATTCACATTAAATAGGGCACCATCTAAATCCATAGAGACGACACCGTATGAACTATGGTTTGGCAAGAAACCTAAGCTGTCGTTTATTAAAGTTTGAGGTTGCAATGCTTATGTGAAAAAGCTTCAACCTGATAAGCTCAAACCCAAATCGGAGAAGTGCATCTTCATAGGATACCCAAAAGAAAATGTTGGGTACACCTTCTATCACAGATCCGAAGGCAAGATATTCATTGTTGAGAATGGATCCTTTCTAGAGAAGGAGTTTCTCTCGAAAGAAGTGAGTGGGAGGAAAGTAAAACTTGATGAGGTAACTATACCTGCTCCCTTACTGGAAAATAGTTCATCACAGAAATCTGTTCCTGTGACTACTACACCAATTAGTGAGGAAGCTAATGATGATGATCATGTAACTTCAGATCAAGTTACTACCGAACCTCGTAGGTAAACCAGAGTGAGATTCGCAGCAGAGTGGTATGGTAATCCTATTCTGGAAGTCATGTTACTTGACCATGACGAGCCTACGAACTATGAGGAAGCGATGATGAGCCCAGATTCCGCGAAATGGCTTGAGGCCATGAAATCTGAGATGAGATCCATGTATGAGAACAAAGTATGGACTTTGATTGACTTGCCCATTGATCGGAGAGCCATTAAGATTAAATGGATCTTCAAGAGGAAGATGGACACTGATAGTAGTGTAACTATCTACAAAAGCTAGAATTGTCTCAAAAAGGTTTTCGACAAGTTCAAGGTCTTGACTACGATGAGAGTTTCTCACTCGTATCTATGCTTAAGTCTATCCGAAGCATGTTAGCAATTGCCGCATTTTATGAAATCTGGCAAATGGATAAACAAAATTGCATTCCTTAATGGATTTATTAAAGAATAGTTGTATATGATGCAACTAGAAGGTTTTGTCAATCCTAAAGGTGCTAACACAATATGCAAGCTCCAGCGATCCATCTATGGACTGGTGCAAGGATCTCGGAGTTGGAATATACGCTTTGAGAAGTTGATCAAAGCATATAGTTTTATACAGACTTGCGGTGAAGCCTGTATTTACAAGAAAGTGAGTGGGAGCACTACAGCATTTCTGATAAGTATATGTGAAAGACATATTGTTGATCGGAGATAATGTAGAATTATTCTGCAAAGCATAAAGGAATATTTGAAAGGAGTTTTTCAAAGAAAGACCTCGGTGAAGCTGCTTACATATTGAGCATCAAGATCTATAGAGATAGATCAAGATGCTTGATAAGTTTTTCAATGAGTACATACCTTGACAAGATTTTGAAGTAGATCAAAACGGAACAGTCAAAGAAGAAGTTCTTGCCTGTGTTACAAGGTGTGAAGTTGAATAAGACTCAAAACCCGACCACGACAGAAGATAGAGAGAGAATGAAAGTCATTCCCTATGCCTTAGCCATAGGTTCTATAAAGTATGCCATGCTGTGTACCAGACCTATTGTATACCCTGCCCTGAGTTTGGAAAGGGAGTACAATAGTGATCTAGGAGTAGATCACTGGACATTGGTCAAAATTATCCTTAGTGGAATAAGGATATGTTTCTCGATTATGGAGGTGACAACAGGTTCGTCGTAAAGGATTACATCGATGCAAGTTTTGACACTGATCCAGATGACTCTAAGTCTCAATCTGGATACATATTGAAAGTGGGAGCAATTAGCTAGAATAGCTCCATGCAAAGCATTGTTGACATAGACATTTGCAAAATACTTACGGATCTGAATGTGGCAGACCCGTTGACTAAACTTCTCTCACAAGCAAAACATGATCACACCTCAGTACTCTTTGGATGTTAATCACATAGCAATGTGAACTAGATTATTGACTCTAGTAAACCCTTTGGGTGTTGGTCCCCCCCCCCCCCCCCCCCCCCCCCCCCCCCCCCCCCCCCCCCCCCCCCCCCCCCCCCCCCCCCCCCCCCCCCCCCCCCCCCCCCCCCCCCCCCCCCCCCCCCCCCCCCCCCCCCCCCCCCCCCCCCCCCCCCCCCCCCCCCCCCCCCCCCCCCCCCCCCCCCCCCCCCCCCCCCCCCCCCCCCCCCCCCCCCCCCCCCCCCCCCCCCCCCCCCCCCCCCCCCCCCCCCCCCCCCCCCCCCCCCCCCCCCCCCCCCCCCCCCCCCCCCCCCCCCCCCCCCCCCCCCCCCCCCCCCCCCCCCCCCCCCCCCCCCCCCCCCCCCCCCCCCCCCCCCCCCCCCCCCCCCCCCCCCCCCCCCCCCCCCCCCCCCCCCCCCCCCCCCCCCCCCCCCCCCCCCCCCCCCCCCCCCCCCCCCCCCCCCCCCCCCCCCCCCCCCCCCCCCCCCCCCCCCCCCCCCCCCCCCCCCCCCCCCCCCCCCCCCCCCCCCCCCCCCCCCCCCCCCCCCCCCCCCCCCCCCCCCCCCCCCCCCCCCCCCCCCCCCCCCCCCCCCCCCCCCCCCCCCCCCCCCCCCCCCCCCCCCCCCCCCCCCCCCCCCCCCCCCCCCCCCCCCCCCCCCCCCCCCCCCCCCCCCCCCCCCCCCCCCCCCCCCCCCCCCCCCCCCCCCCCCCCCCCCCCCCCCCCCCCCCCCCCCCCCCCCCCCCCCCCCCCCCCCCCCCCCCCCCCCCCCCCCCCCCCCCCCCCCCCCCCCCCCCCCCCCCCCCCCCCCCCCCCCCCCCCCCCCCCCCCCCCCCCCCCCCCCCCCCCCCCCCCCCCCCCCCCCCCCCCCCCCCCCCCCCCCCCCCCCCCCCCCCCCCCCCCCCCCCCCCCCCCCCCCCCCCCCCCCCCCCCCCCCCCCCCCCCCCCCCCCCCCCCCCCCCCCCCCCCCCCCCCCCCCCCCCCCCCCCCCCCCCCCCCCCCCCCCCCCCCCCCCCCCCCCCCCCCCCCCCCCCCCCCCCCCCCCCCCCCCCCCCCCCCCCCCCCCCCCCCCCCCCCCCCCCCCCCCCCCTGACGATCGGTATTATGAGTTTATGTGTTTTGATGTACCGAAGATAGTTCGAAGTCCCGGATGTGATCACGGACATGACGAGGAGTCTTGAAATGGTTGAGACATAAATATTGATATATTGGACGACTATATTCGGACACCGGATGAGTTCCGGGGGTCACCGGATATTTATCGGAGTGCCGGGGGGTTATCGGAACCCCCGGGGGAACTAATGGGCCAACATGGGCCTTGTGGGAGAGAGAGGAGAGGGCCTAGGGCTGGCCCCCCCCTCTTTCCTCCCCCCCCCCCCCCCCCCCCCCCCCCCCCCCCCCCCCCCTTCCCCCTTCCTCCTTCCTAGTTGGACTAGGAAAGGGGAGTCCTACTCCCACTAGGAGGAGGACTCCCCCCTCTCCTTGGCGCGCTCCAAGGCCGGCCGGCCTCCCCCTTGCAACTTTATATACGGGGGCAGGGGGCACCCTAGAACACACAAGTTGATTGTTCCAAGCCGTGTGAGGTGCCCCCCTCCACCATATTCCACCTCGGTCATATCGTTGCAGTGCTTAGGCAAAGCCCTGCGCTGGTAGCTTCATCATCACCGTCATCACGCCATCGTGCTGACAAAGCTCTCCCTCGACACTCTGCTGGATCGTGAGTTCGTGGGACATCACTGAGCTGAACGTGGGCAGATCGCGGAGGTGTCGTACGTTCGGTACTAGGATCGGTTGATCGTGAAGACGTACGACTACATCAACCGCGTTGTCATAACGCTTTTGCTTACGGTCTACGAGGGTACGTGGACAATACTCTCCCCTCTCGTTGCTATGCATCACCATGATCTTGCGTGTGCGTAGGAATTTTTTTGAAATTACTACGTTCCCCAACAAGACCATCTTCATCCTACACCTCCCACGAATTGATAAACCTTAGGTCATCCACTTGAGGGAAAATTGCTACTGTTCTACAAAACTCTGCGCTTGGAGGCCCAACACGAGTCTACAAGAATAAAGTTGCATAGTAGACATCACTCGTCGCACCGACGAGCATGGTACCGGGATGCAATACATGGTGCAAGACTTTGATGATGCTCGGGACTCGGACGATGAGATGGAGGAATCTGCAAAGGCCTTCAATGAAATGTTGGAGTCTTCAAAACGTCCTCTCAACGAGCACACTGAGCTTTGTCAGCTGGATTCCATCTCACAAATAATGGCTCTGAAGGCTCAATTCAACTTGGGCAGAGAATGCTATGACGGAATGATGACAGTATTTGGATGTTTTCTACCCAAAGGCCATGTACTACCTGCAAACCTGTACCAGTCAGACAAAATACTCCGTGCTCTTAAGATGCCCTATGAGAAGATACATGCCTGTGAGAAAGGATGTGCCTTATTTAGCCTTCAGTATGCGGACTTGAACTATTATCCCATTTGCAAGTCATCCAGGTATGTTGTGGTAGACAACGGTATGGGTGAGAAGACGCAGACCAAAATCTCCGTTAATGTTCTTCGATATATGCCAATCATACCAAGACTTCAACGCCTTTTCATGGTCGAAGAGACGGCTAGACAGATGACATGGCACAAAACGGGTAAAAGAACCCAACTAGATGCAGATGGGAAGCTGATTATGGTGCACACATCGGACGGTGAAGCATGGAAGCGCTTCGATGCATTACATGATGAAAAAGCGGCAGATCTGAGGCATCCTCGAGTCGGCATCAGCACGAATGGGTTCAGTGTGTTTGGTCTAACGGCAGCCCAATACAGTTGTTTGCTCGTATTTGTCTTTTCACTCAATCTCCCCCCCGGACAGATTATGCAAAGAAAGAACATTTTCCTGACGTTGATAATTCCAGGGCCCAACTATCCGGGGAAGAATATAAATGTGTACATGCAGCCGCTGAAGGACGAATTGCAAGAAGCCTGGGATAATGGGTTCAAGACATACGACGCCTTTAGCAAACAGAACTTCATAATGCGTGTCTGGTACATGTACTCGACGCATGACTTGCCGGCGTATGCGCTATTCGTTGGCTGGTGTGTGCATGGAAGGTTCCTGTGCCCCACATGCAAGGGAGCTCTTGAGTTTCATTGGCTTCAGGACAGTCGCAAGTTTTCTTGCTTCGGCATGCATAGACAGTTCCTGGATCCTCGCCATAAGTTCATGAAAGACAAGCAGAACTTCATCAGAGGTAGAGTTGTCAAAAACTTTGCACCACCTGCATTGACAGGCCAAGAGACCATGGATCAGTTAAACGCTCTCGAGCCAGATCCAGAGCGTCCAGGGTATTTCAAGGGGTATAATTCGAAACACGCCTGGACTCACAAGACATGCTTGTGGGATCTGCCTTACTTCAAAGACCTCCTTTGCCCACACAACATCGACGTGATGCACACCGAGAAGAATATCGTCGAGGCACTTTTTGGTACATTGTTCGGCATAGATGGGAAGTCAAAGGATAATACTAAGGCAGAGTAGATCTGGAGGTGCTATGTGATAGGCCGTTACAAAACATGAAAGAACCGAAAGGAAAGCAGAACTGGACGAAGCCAAAGGCATGGTTCAATCTTGGAAGGCCAGCTATGAGGGAAATAATCTTGTGGGTGCAACAGCAGTTGATGTTCCCCGATGGGTATGCAACGAATCTAAAGAGGGGAGCGAGTCTTGATAAATTGAAGATATTTGGTCTCAAGAGTCATGATTGGCACATATGGCACTGGTACGCATCGGTCCTAAACAAACGGTTTTTAACCCCTTTCCGCGACGGCATTTGGAACCATCACCAAGTGAGTGTGGGCAATAGGGGGGGTCCTTCCCACACGACCTAGAAACCGTCGGGGATAGGGCCCCTACAGTACTCCTACTCATTTCTGCTCACATTGCCATCGCAGTCGGTATTCTGTGGTGCTACGTTTACGATGCGCGGCCCATCACAAACGGTTCACTATTATAGAACGTGTATGATGCGCGGCCCATCAGAAATGGTTCACCGTTAAGAAGATTAGCTAATCGCCGTACGAGTGTCAGACAAGATAACGAAATGTCGGACCGTCGTAACATCGTCGTACACGACAACTATCGCACACGCTATTCTGTGGTGCAACATTTACGATGCATACTTCATCAAAAACAGTTCATGGTTGCGAATCGTGTACGATAAGGCAACTAACACAAACGTTTAGTTTGCCCGCACCGTTTGTGATATTGTCTGACATCGCACATGCTTTGCAAACGGCAACTGTGTGCATGTGATACGTCTCCAACGTATCTATAATTTTTGATTGTTCCATGCTATTATATTATCTGTTTTGGATGTTCAATAGGCTTTATTATACACTTTTATATTATTTTTGGGACTAACCTATTAACCGGAGGCCCAGCCCAAATTGCTTTTTTTGCCTATTTCAGTGTTTCGAAGGAAAGGAATATCAAACGGAGTCCAAACGGAATGAAACCTTCGGGAACGTGATTTTCTGAACAAACGTGATCCAGAGGACTTGGAGTGGACGTCAAGCAATCAACGAGGAGGCCACGAGGCAGGGGGGCGCGCCTACCCCCCTGGGCGCGCCCTCCACCCTCGTGGGCCCCTCGTAGCTCCACCGACCTACTTCTTCCTCCTATATATACCTACATACCCCGAAAACATCAGAGGAGGAGCCAAAACCCTATTTCCACCGCTGCAACCTTCTGTACCCGTGAGATCCCATCTTGGGGCCTTTTTCGGCGCTCCGCCGGAGGGGGCATCGATCACGGAGGGCTTCTACATCAACACCATAGCCTCTCCGATGATGTGTGAGTAGTTTACCTCAGACCTTCGGGTCCATAGTTATTAGCTAGATGGCTTCTTCTCTCTCTTTGGATCTCAATACAAAGTTCTCCTCGATTCTCTTGGAGATCTATTCGATGTAATCTTCTTTTGCGGTGTGTTTGTCGAGATCCGATGAATTGTGGGTTTATGATCAAGATTATCTATGAACGATATTTGAATCTCCTCTGAATTCTTTTATGTATGATTGGTTATCTTTGCAAGTCTCTTCGAATTATCAGTTTGGTTTGGCCTACTAGATTGATCTTTCTTGCAATGGGAGTGGTGCTTAGCTTTGGGTTCAATCTTGCGGTGCTCGATCCCAGTGACAGTAGGGGAAACGACACGTATTGTATTGTTGCCACCGAGGATAAAAAGATGGGGTTTATATCATATTGCATGAGTTTATCCCTCTACATCATGTCATCTTGCTTAAAGCATTACTCCGTTCTTATGAACTTAATACTCTAGATGCATGCTGGATAGCGGTCAATGTGTGGAGTAATAGTAGTAGATGCAGGCAGGAGTCGGTCTACTTGTCACGGACGTGATGCCTATATACATGATCATACCTAGATATTCTCATAACTATGCTCAATTCTATCAATTGCTCGACAGTAATTTGTTCACCTATCGTAATACTTATGCTATCTTGAGAGAAGCCACTAGTGAAACCTATGGCCCCCGAGTCTATTTTCCATTATATTAATCTCCCGTCAACAAGTTATTTCTATTACCGTTTATTTTGCTTTCTTTACTTTTTATCTTTATCATAAAAATACCAAAAATATTATCTTATCATCTCTATCAGATCTCACTTTTGCAAGTGGCCGTGAAGGGATTGAAAACCCCTTTATCGCGTTGGTTGCAAGGTTCTTATTTGTTTGTGTAGGTGCGTGGGACTTAAGCGTGGTCTCCTACTGGATTGATACCTTGGTTCTCAAAAACTGAGGGAAATACTTACGCTACTTTACTGCATCACCCTTTCCTCTTCAAGGGAAAACCAACGCAGTGCTCAAGAGGTAGCAGCATGCTTGCACACGTTTCCTCTCTGTGAACCGTCTCGGATTATGGTGCATATCGCAAATGTTTGTGTTTTACCAACCGTGTGTGCCGTAACAACCTGGAGAGCATAATTTCATCGTAATTTAATTGCTGCTTTTCCAAATTGTACCGAATTTGGATTTGAATTTGAATTTGAATGTATGCTACAGCTTTATTCATATCCATCAGGTTCAAACAACCAATGCATTATTCGATTCATAGGTACATATGTTCAAGAATTACATAAGAACCAAATAAAGAATGATGAACCACAGTTGTATACTTGTACTATTAAAGACGGTAAAGAAAGATGCGAAATATATTTTGGTTGCTGAACAAGGTGAAGCGGAATGCCCATATTGTGCCCTCCTCCATGCAGAAGGCACGCACGACTCTAGTCCAACCCCTTGTGATGGCCGACCGCCCATCCTTCACGGTCTTCATGAAAACATCTAGATAATCATCGTGTTCTGGTAGAAATACTTTAACCTTTGCATGCCCACCAATCATGTAGTTTGAGAGGTAATCTTGAGTAAACTGCTTTGGCAACCACTTCAAAGGAAAAAGATTCAGACATTGTAATCTAACACAACTCATTATGGGCAGTAAAAAGAAGGCTGCAGAGTTCTTACTTACCATCCTGCAGTTCACTGTTGTCTTGGATAAAGTATAAACAAATAGTTTAATTGCCATCTTTGGACCCATTTTACTAACAATCTTTATCAGCTTCCTCACTTGATGCTGGTTCATCAATATCTCATTGCCCCATACGCAGAAAGGGTTGAAACGCGGATCTTTACCAATGACATATGTACCTAAAAGCACCAAGTTAATATTAGAAGCTAAACAGCAATTGCACAATGATGTAGTACAACACTCTTTTATAATATGTCTATATACATCCGTATGTGGTGGTCCATTTGTAATCTCTAAAAAGACAAATATTTAGGAACGGAGGGAGTATCTTATAACATCCAATATACTCACATATTAGATGAATTAACATCTTATATTATGGGTCGGAAGGAGTTTAGTTCATTCTTACAAATTATCGGCTGATTAACTGCTGCTGTATCCATGGGTTACAGTTAGTTTGAGCTAGTTCGGGCTCAAATAGCCCTAAAGTATATCTAAACATGAGGGCTAGTTTGAGCTAGTTGCATCTATAACCCACCCAAAAAAACTATCCAACCCAAGAGGTGCTGCTACCTCTTGAGCACTGCGTTGGTTTTCCCTTGAAGAGGAAAGGGTGATGCAGTAAAGTAGCGTAAGTATTTCCCTCAGTTTTTTAGAACCAAGGTATCAATCCAGTAGGAGACCACGCTCAAGTCCCACGTACCTACACAAACAAATAAGAAACTTGCAACCAACGCGATAAAGGGGTTGTCAATCCCTTCACGGCCACTTGCAAAAGTGAGATCTGATAGAGATGATAAGATAATATTTTTGGTATTTTTATGATAAAGACAAAAAGTAAAGAAAGCAAAATAAACAGTGATAGAAATAACGGTAGATTAATATGATAGAGAATAGACCCGGGGGCCATAGGTTTCACTAGTGGCTTCTCTCAAGAGCATAAGTATTACGGTGGGTGAACAAATTACTGTCGAGCAATTGATAGAATTGAGCATAGTTATGAGAATATCTAGGCATGATCATGTATATAGGCATCACGTCCGTGACAAGTAGACTGACTCCTGCCTGCATCTACTACTATTACTCCACACATCGACCGCTATCCAGCATACATCTAGAGTATTAAGTTCATAAGAACAGAGTAACGCGTTAAGCAAGATGACATGATGTAGAGGGATAAACTCAAGCAATATGATATAAACCCCATCTTTTTATCCTCGATGGCAACAATACAATACGTGTCGTTTCCCCTACTGTCACTAGGATCGAGCACCGCATGATTGAACCCAAAGCTAAGCACTTCTCCCATTGCAAGAAAGATCAATCTAGTAGGCCAAACCAAACTGATAATTCGAAGAGACTTGCAAATATAACCAATCATACATAAAAGAATTTAGAGGATATTCAAATATTGTTCATAGATAATCTTGATCATAAACCCACAATTCATCGGATCTCGACAAACACACCGCAAAAGAAGATTACATCGAATAGATCTCCAAGAGAATCGAGGAGAACTTTGTATTGAGATCCAAAGAGAGAGAAGAAGCCATCTAGCTAATAACTATGGACCCGAAGGTCTGAGGTAAACTACTCACACATCATCGGAGAGGCTATGGTGTTGATGTAGAAGCCCTCCGTGATCGATGCCCCCTCTGGCGGAGCGCCGGAAAAGGCCCCAAGATGGGATCTCACGGGTACAGAAGGTTGCGGCAATGGAAATAGGGTTTCGTCGTCTGTTCTGATGTTTCCAGGGTATATGAGTATATATAGGCGAAAGAGGTCGGTCAGGAGAGCCACGAGGGGCCCACGAGGGTGGGGGGCGCGCCCAGGGGCAGGGGCGCCTGCCTGCCTCGTGGCCTCCTCGTTGATTGCTTGACGTCCACTCCAAGTCCTCTGGATCACGTTTGTTCCGAAAATCATGTTCCCAAAGGTTTCATTCCGTTTGGACTCCGTTTGATATCCCTTTCCTTCGAAACACTGAAATAGGCAAAAAAACAGCAATTTGGGCTGGGCCTCCGGTTAATAGGTTAGTCCCAAAAATAATATAAAAGTGTATAATAAAGCCCATTGAACATCCAAAATAGATAATATAATAGCATGGAATAATCAAAAATTATAAATACGTTGGAGACGTATCAAGCATCCCCAAGCTTAATTCCTGCTCGTCCTCGAGTAGGTAAATGATAAAAATAGAATTTTTGATGTGGAATGCTACTTAGCATAATTTTCAATGTAATTCTTTTTATTGTGGTATGAATATTTAGATCCGAAAGATTCAAGATAAAAGTTTAATGTTGACAACAATAATACTTCAAACATGATAACCAAGCAATTATGTCTTATCAAAATAACATAGCCAAAGAAAGCTTATCCCTACAAAATCATATAGTTAGGCCATGCTTCATTTTCGTCACACAAAACGTTCTCATCATGCATAGCCCCGATGACAAGCCGAGCAATTGGTTCATACTTTTTAACGCGCTTCAGCCTTTTCAACCCTTACGCAATACATGAGCGCAGGCCATGGATATAGCACTATAGGTGGAATAAAGTATAATGATGGGGGTTATGTGAGAAGACAAAAGGTAGAAAGTCTCACATTGACGCAGCTAATCAATGGGCTATGGAGATGCCCATCAATTGATGTCAATGCGAGG
The DNA here is from genome assembly GCA_036873465.1 of Thinopyrum obtusiflorum. NCBI lineage: Eukaryota > Viridiplantae > Streptophyta > Magnoliopsida > Poales > Poaceae > Thinopyrum > Thinopyrum obtusiflorum. The sequence goes on along the minus strand of JAAAWM010010256.1, from coordinate 2,966 downwards.
AGTAGGGATTGCCATGCAACGGATGCACTAGAGCTATAAATATATGAAAGCTCAACAAAAGAAACTAAGTGGGTGTGCATCCAACTTGCTTGCTCACGAAGACCTAGGGCATTTTGAGGAAGCCCATCATTGGAATATACAAGCCAAGTTCTATAATGAAAAATTCCCACTAGTATATGAAAGTGACAACATAGGAGACTCTCTATCATGAAGATCACGGTGCTACTTTGAAGCACAAGTGTGGAAAAAGGATAGTAACATTGTCCCTTCTCTCTTTTTCTCTCTTTTTTTTTGGGCCTTCTCTTTTTTTTTCTTTGGCCTCTTTTTTTCTTTTTTTTCTTAGTCCGGAATCTCATCCCGACTTGTGGGGGAATCATAGTCTCCATCATCCTTTCCTCACATGGGACAATGCTCTAATAATGATGATCATCACACTTTTATTTACTTACAACTCAAGAATTACAACTCAATACTTAGAACAAAATATGACTCTATGTGAATGCCTCCGGCGGTGTACCGGGATATGCAATGAATCAAGAGTGACATGTATGAGAAATTATAAATGGTGGCTTTGCCACAAATACAATGTCAACTACATGATCATGCAAAGCAATATGACAATGATGGAGTGTGTCATAATAAACGGAACGGTGGAAAGTTCCATGGCAATATATCTCGGAATGGCTATGGAAATACCATAATAGGTAGGTATGGTGGCTATTTTGAGGAAGATATAAGGAGGTTTATGTGTGATAGAGCGTATCATATCACGGGGTTTGGATGCACCGGCGAAGTTTGCACCAACTCTCAAGGTGAGAAAGGGCAATGCACGGTACCGTAGAGGCTAGAAAATTGTGGAAGGGTGAGAGTGCGTATAATCCATGGACTCACATTAGTCATAAAGAACTCATATACTTATTGCAAAAGTTTATTAGCCCTCAAAGCAAAGTACTACTACGCATGCCCCTAGAGGGATAGATTGGTAGGAAAAGACCATCGCTCGTCCCCGACCGCCACTCATAAGCAAAGCAATAAAAGAACACCTTATGCTTCAAATTTGTCACACAACTTTTACCATACGTGCATGCTACGGGACTTGCCAACCTTAACAAAAGTATTTCTCAATTTCACAATTACTCAACTAGCACACTCTAATATTACCACCTTTATATCTCAAAACAATTATCAAGTATCAAACTTCTCACGATATTCAATGAACTCAATACGGAAGTTTTTATTCTACCCATCTTGGATGCCTATCATGTTAGGATTAATTTCACAATTAAAGCAAATTACCATGCTGTTTAAGACTCTCAAAATAATATAAGTGAAGTATGAGAGATCAATAATTTCTATAAAATAAAACCACCACCGTGCTCTAAAAGATATAAGTGAAGCACTAGAGCAAAAACTATATAGCTCAATAGATATAAGTGAAGCACATAGAGTATTCTAATAAATTCCGAATCATGTGTGTCTCTCTCAAAAGGTGTGTACAGCAAGGATGATTGTGGTAAACTAAAAAGCAAAGACTCAAATCATACAAGACGCTCCAAGCAAAACACATATCATGTGGTCAATAAAAATATAGCCCCAAGTAAAGTTACCGATAGACGAAGATGAAAGAGGGGATGCCTTCTGGGGCATCCCCAAGCTTAAGCTTTTTGTTGTCCTTGAATTTTACCTTGGGGTGCCTTAGGCTCTTGCCACTCCTTGTTCCATAATCCATCAAATCCTTACCCAAAACTTGAAAACTTCACAACACAAAACTCAACAGAAAATCTCATGAGCTCCGTTAGCGAAATAAAACAAACCACCACTTTAAGGTACTGTAATTAACTCATTCTTTATTTGTATTGGTGTTAAACCTACTGTATTCCAACTTCTCTATGGTTTATAAGCTCTTTTACTAGCCATAGATTCATCAAAATAAGCAAACAACACACGAAAAACAGAATCTGTCAAAAACAGAACAGTATGTAGTAATCTGTATCTAACACAAACTTCTGTAACTCAAAAACTTCTACCAAAATAGGAAATCCTAGGGAATTTGTTTATTGATCTGATGCAATTGGAATCAGTATTTTATCACGTTCTGGTGATTTTTAACAATTGTTTTTGTGAGCAGAAAGTTTCTGGAATTTTCAGCAAGATCAAATAACTATTATCCAAGAAGATCCTATAGGTTTGACTTGGCACAAACACTAATTAAAACATAAAAACAAATCTAACCAGAGGCTAGATCAAATATTTATTGATAAACAGGAACAAAAAGAAAAAAAACTAAAATAAAATTGGGTTGCCTCCCAACAAGCGCTATCGTTTAACGCCCCTAGCTAGGCATAAAAGCGAGGATAGATCTAGGTATTATCATCTTTGGTATGCAATCCATAAGTGGCTCTCATAGTAGATTCATAAGGTAATTTAATCTTCCTTCTAGGGAAGTGTTCCATGCCTTTCCTTAACAGAAATTGGAATCTAATGTTCCCTTCCTTCATATCAATAATTGAACCAATCGTTCTAAGGAATGGTCTACCAAGAATAATAGGACATGAAGGATTGCAATCTATATCAAGAACAATGAAATCTACGGGCACATAGTTCCTATTTGCAACAATAAGAACATCATTAATTCTTCCCATAGGTTTCTTAATAGTGGAATCCGCAAGATGCAAGTTTAAGAAACAATCATCAAATTCACGGAAACCTAGCAAATCACACAAAGTTTTTGGAATCGTGGAAACACTAGCACCCAAATCACACAAAGCATAGCATTCATGATCTTTAATTTTAATTTTAATTGTAGGTTCCCACTCATCATAAAGTTTTCTAGGGATAGAAACTTCCAACTCAAGTTTTTCTTCATAAGATTGCATCAAAGCATTGTGAAGGAAATATGCCCTAGAGGCAATAATAAAGTTATTATTTATTTCCTCATATCATGATAAATGTTTATTATTCATGCT
>JAAAWM010010255.1:0-36848 GCA_036873465.1 Thinopyrum obtusiflorum | reverse complement strand
CGAGCGTGGTGGGTAAGTTGGTGCACCCCGCAGGGAAGAACTAATCTATCGATAGCCTGTCCTATGATAATGGACACTCAGAGTTGTATCCCGATCGGTACAACTAGAACTGGACACTTGAGATGAGAACTGGATAGTATGGCTCTGGGATTGCTTTCTCGCAGGGAGTCAAAAAAGGATCTCTGGGCGAGGTTGATGACACCACTACTATTACTTTACATTATGCTAATCTGCACTCTTCTAATGCTGCAAGACCGTTGAAGATGATGAAGATGCTAGTCTTTGATAGGACTAGGCTTTCCCCTCTATTCTGGCATTTCTGCAGCCCAGTCCACATATACAGCCTTCCTTTGAAAATGTTGCATATGTAGTGTAGATCCTTGCTTGTTGAGTACTTCAGATGAGTACTCACGGTTGCTTTGCTTTCTTTTTCTCCCCATATCCGTTTGATGCAATCAGATGACGGAGCCCCTGAGACAGCTGCCCCCGCCGACGGTTACTACTACTACTACTACCCTTCTGGCGATTACTACTACGTGGAGACGTCTGATGACCAGGAGTAGGATCGGAGGATCCCAGGCAGGAGGCTTGCGCCTTTCGATCGTAGTGTTTTATTTTGCCCCGCCTTTTTAAAGTCTTATCTGTGTTTTCTTTTATATCTGTACTCAGATATCTGATGCTTCCGCTGACACTTGTATGCCATCGAGCTATGTATTCGAGCCCTCGAGGCCCTGGCTTGTAATATAAAGCTTGTATGACTTTATTTATGTTTTTAGAGTTGTGTTGTGATATCTTCAAGTGAGTCCTTAGGCTTGATCGTGTGCATTTGCGTGAATGGTTAGTGCACAATTAAGCCGGGATCGTCACAACATACCTAAACATTGTTTTTTGGACTTATTGCTCTTGCCCCGAACAAATAGGCTTGTTATCATGCACAACCAAACTTTAACTTATTCACAAATCATGAGCCTCTAATCATAAAGCCTACATTTGATAATGATCAGCACCATTGGTGTTTTAAGCCCTAAAGCAACTTGCAATCCCTCATGTATTTATTTTTTCTATACCCATTTCCTAATTCTTCCATGTGAGATTTTTCAAGTAGCATCGCTTGACAATCTTTTTTTAACACAGTACAGATGCAGACACTCACCTCTATGAACGCACTCATGCAGACTGAATGTCACGGCCCGGTCCCAAGAGGGGCCCTGAATCTTTGTGCTCTATGTGCCAGACCATGGATCAATTGCTAGCACGCACGGTTCACGGTGAAATACCAGAAAATATCACATGTTAAATAATTACATCGCAGATCCAGTCTCTGATACAGTACATACCTGGCAGCTCAAGGCTAGCTTGATACATTATGCAGCGAAAATACCATATCTTGTGGCGTCCATTGATACGTCCATTTTGCATCATGTTTTCCTACTGTTATTTATTATGTTTTGGGTCATTATTTCACTTTATAATGTAATCCTAATGCATTTTCTCTCTTATTTTGCAAGTTTCATATGGAGAGGGAGATTACCAGCAGATGAAATTCTGGACCTGAAAAAACTACAGCAGAGATGGATATTCTCCACAGCTCCAAATGACCTACCCCCCCCCCCCCCCCCCCCCCCCCCCCCCTATCTTGATTCTTCTTTCGTAGTTGCGGATGCTTGCAAGCAGGGGTAATCATAAGAGGGTTGTTTGTTCAAGTAAGAACAACACCCTAGATATAAAAAATACTAGCGAAAGAAATATCAGGAAGGAGGCCACCAGAGAGCGACGAGCTCATGGGCGCCCCCCCTAGGGCGCACCTACTAAGCTCGTGGCCCCAGCACCAGGCCTCTAGGGCCCATCTTCTCTTATATGATGCTATTTGCCCTAGAAAAAAAATCAAAAGAAGACTTTCAGGATGAAGCGCCGCCGTCTCGAGGTGGAACCTGGGCAGGGGTACTTTTGCTCTTCGGCAGAGCAATTCCGCCGGTATACTTCCCTCCAGGAGGGGAAAATTGAAGCCATCGACATCATCAACGATCCTCTCATCATGGGAGGACCAATCTTCATCAACATCTTCACCAACAACATCTCCTCTCAAACCCTAGTTCATCTCTTGTATTCAATCTTTGTCTCAAAACCTCAGATTGGTCCCTGTGGGTTGCTAGTAGTGTTGATTACATCTCGTAGTTGATACTAGTTGGTTTATTTGGTGGAAGATTATTCGTTCAGATCCTTAAGCATATTCAATACCCCTCTGATCTTGAACATGAATATGATTTGTGAGTAGTTACTTTTGTTCTTGAGGACATGGAAGAAGTCTTGTTATAAGTAATTATGTGAAGTTGGTATTTGTTCGATATTTTGATGATATGTATGTTGTTCTTCCTTTAGTGGTGTCATGTGAACGTCGACTACATGACACTTCACCATACTTGGGCGTAATGGAAGGCACTAAGGAGTAATAAGTAGATGATGGGCTGCGAGAGTGACAGAAGCTTAAACCCTAGTTTATGTGTTATTCCGTAAGGGGCTGATTTGGATCCATATGTTTCATGCTATGGTTAGATTTATCTTGATTCTTCTTTCGTAGTTGCGGATGCTTGCAAGCAGGGGTAATCATAAGAGGGTTGTTTGTTCAAGTAAGAACAACACCCTAGCACCGGTCCACCCACATATCAAATTATCAAGGTAGCAAACACGAATCAACTAAACATGATGAACGTGACTAGATGAGAATTCCCATGTGTCCTCGAGAACGCTTTGCTTAATATAAGAGAACGTTCCGTCTTGTCCTTTGCTATAAAAAGGATTGGGTCACCTTTCTACACCTTTGTTACTATCGCTACTTGTTACTTGTTATGAATCACCTTGCTACAAAACTATCTATTACCGCTAGTTTCAGTACTTGCAGAGAATACCTTGCTAAAAACCGCTTATCATTTCCTTCTGCTCCTCGTTGGGTTCGACACTCTTACTTATCGAAAGGACTACGATTGATCCCCTATACTTGTGGGTCATCATCCATCCACTCACACACAATAGTTGAGTATAGCATCGTAACCCTACTTCGTATCTATCCTTCGATACAGAAAATCCTGCAACATAATATGTTGCAGCCATGAGGGTTAATACATTGAATGTATTGGCAAGTTATACCTAATAACAACATATCCTCCAGTGTAACAAGTGGGGTAAAGAGTTTCCAACCTATTTTGTAACAAAACCTTTTCCATCAAAACCATTTTCCAAAATCAGTTCCAACAGTTTCGTCAAGTCAGGGCAAGGAAGACTTGTCTGCCATTTCTAACTATTGATGGGAACCATCATGATTCCCAGGGATGACAAGAGTATATGTTTTTCGAGCATGCTCTGTTGACAGTGCAACACTGGAGACCCCAGAGCGCATCTACCGTCGACGCTCACTCGAAAAGGAAATGTCCCAAAATACAAGTGTGCACTCTGTCACTGGTGCATTCAATGGAGACTCCAAAGTGCATCTACCAATGACACATTCACCTGTTGTCAATTCCGAGCCTAAACTACGTCGTAGACTCGGAGCTCGGAGTAACCATGTGGCTAACCTATTCTAGGTTCAGCACAATATTGCAGCAAAATGAAACATGGGGAAAACCTTTATCAGAAATGCAACTTGCCTGGTAATCGTTCATGTTCTTAACATAAACATATCTTGGTAATTGATGAAGTTCTTCACAATCACAATCTTGAATAAGCTATTCTTCACTCTCCGTACAATCCATCGTAAGCAAGGAGTACTCGTAAACAACCAGTCAAAGAAAATCAAACATAAAACAAGTGTAGTGCTTGGTGTCAGTGCCATTGTGTTGTGAGATCGTGTGTCACATGTTAACTCATAAGAGTTTGGAAAATAACACAGTGGTTGTCATTGGAATACATGTGACATAAGGGTTCACATGCAAGTTTCAAAATAAAAGGGTTCATCGCACAGGGAGTATGTGATCTCAAGTTGTGGTTGTTAGATCCAGTCAGAAGAATCTTAATGATAAGAGTCATGGCCTATGAATCTTGGTTAGCCAAGTTCATGTTCAAGTTTGAATGACAAATTCAAACTTGTTGACCTTTAATGATCTTGAATACACTAAGTGTATGGAATAATAACTTGGTCTGGCTTCCCATTTCAATTTGAACTTGAATCAGGGTTCATCTTATTTGAACTCAAATTGAATTGAGTTTGAACTAAGATTTGAATTGAATTATGAAGGCTAGGTCCAAGTTCAACAATTTCACAATTGCCTAATGTTGGTCCATGAAATCACTAGCAAATTATTTCATTTAGTTTGGATTAATTAAACGACTCCTAGGTTTCCTTTAGGTTTAACCAAATTCAGTTTACATTTGAATTTCCTAAAGTGAAATACAAATCCAATATGTTTACTAAGGTTATTTATTTAATTTAAGTTTAATCTAAAGTCAAATATAAATCCAATATCATTTACTAAGTGCAATTAGTTTTCAAACTTTATTTAAGTTTGAACTAAATTTCATGTAAGTTCATTTCCGTAAAGTCAATTGTCACTCCAAAATATTTACTAGGTTCAATTTAATTCACCGAGTCATATTACAAAAGTTTATTCAAATTAAACCTAGGTTTTAAAAGTTATAACCAATCTAGTTTGAATTTAATTTAAATTAATTAAATTCTATAAAGTCAAATAATAATGCCAAAATATTTACTAAAGCTCATTTTTAGTTTCCAGACTTAGTTGCAACATATTGTCCTAATAAACATTTTTATTCTAAGGTTAAACTAAATTTAGGTTAAAATATTGTTGGAATTATAGCTTCTATTAAACTATATTCAATTTCATTTTTTATATTTTAAAATTGAACCATGGTAGCTAATTTGAAAGTACAATTCTCTAGGTTCATTCTGCAGAAAGAATCAAATTATTTGGATTTATAATTTGCAAGTCATGCCCTATTCAAATTTGAATTCATTCGGTTTCAAAGCAAATTTTTAAATATTCAATTTCCAAATTTTTCTTTTCTGGGTGAAAGTATGCTTCATAAGGGTCATTTTGCAAAAAGAATCACTCAATTTGGGCTTATAGATAAAAAAGTAGTGAGGGTTTGAACAATTCATCGGATCATCAACCCACAATTCATCGGATCCCAACAAACACACCGCAAAAGAAGATTACACTGAATAAAAATCCGAGGAGAACATTATATTGAAGATCAGAGAGAGAGAGAGAGAGAGATCTAGCTAATCACTATGGACCCATAGGTCTGTGGTAAACTACTCACACATCATCGGAGGTGCAACAAGGTTGATGTAGAAGCCCTCCGTGATTGATTCCCCCTCCGGCAGAGTATCGGAAAAGGCCTCCAGATGGGATCACGGAAGAACAGAGACTTGCAGCGGCAGAAAAAATGTTTCGGTTTGTTCTCTGGGGGTTTTCCAATATTTGAGAATCTATAGCGCTGTAATTAGGTCACACGGAGCCACGAGGGGCCCACAAGGCATCAGGGCGCGCCCTCTTACATTGCCGTCTCCTCGTAGGTTTTCTGGTCCTTCCCCAAAGCTTCTAGGTTCTCTTAGGCCTTATACAATGCAAGGTGCTTGGAGAAATAAACCAGACTTTTCTTAAGCACCGGTGCTTATTTGTACAGGGTAGACACTTAATTAGGCATCTCTCCTATAGAAATAGGCACCGGTGCTTCAGAAAAAACCAGTTTATTTTTCTAAGCACCTAGCATTGTACAAGGCCTAATGTCCAGAAAAAAAATCGTCAAAAAGTTTCCCGTGTTTGGACTCCGTTTGGTATAGATTTATGTAAAACCAAAAACAAGCATAAAAAACTGCTGACACTAGACACTGAGTTAATAGGTTAGTTCCCAAAAAATGATATAAAATTGTATATAAAGTATATAAGATTGACAATATAATAGCATGGAATAAAAAAAAATTATAGATACATTGGAGACCTATTAGATACCATGCCCCCAAGCAAAGGGGCCATCCCATTAGGATCCTTTCAAAATGTTTCGGAATATTCTAGGACCTTCTGAACCTCCTTGGAAGTTTCCACCATGTTCTAGAACCTTCCGATACCTTATGGAACACTTTCAGACATCATCGGAACACTCAGACCTCCCGAAACACTTTTGATATCCTCTAAAGAAGTTTCGAGACCCTTCTCTCTCGATCTCCATTAAATGGTAGCATTCCTATATATCGCCAAACATTAAGAGTAAGACCCTATAGGTTCGAGCATATATGGACATATTCGATTACCTTCAGGTCAATAATCGTTAGGGTATATGGACACGCTTAACAATCTTCACATATCATCGAAGATCTTTATGGGGCGAACATTGTATTATTGCACACAATAATCTTTGCCTCACGATATGTTACACAACCCGAGGCAAGACTTTGACGCCATCCATGTGATCAGTTCCTTTGTCCCCATACCTAGCTATGCTCGTTACCAGTTTGTAACCCTTTCTCGTGTATGTATTCCAATGTCCCCGTGCCTAACTCCTTAGTCACAACACCTGGCTGGGCGATGTTGGGCATCGTTATACCGGGTGGGCCCAAAGTGTGTATCTTCACTGTTGGAGGGGGAAATCCCAGTCTTGACATATCTAGCACCACGACATACTTTCTGACTTGTCCAAAAGTCACCGTTATAATTACACAGTTATAGAGTAATGTTTGATGACACTAAGGTATCTGGGTCTATGACTTTAGGCTTTAGGATCATTGTGAGACCAAAGTCTGTTCGGCCTGGATTCGTGTCCGAGTAGGATCACATCTAACCACTACAAAAAAAACACTTCCGTGATGATACGTGTTTGTCATAGTAGGTCACGTTTTCTGTCATGCATGTATATCCATGATGATTTTATGACAGAATCAAGATAGTCATACCTGTGCTGTCGTAGAAGTGTTCCTTGACAATACCAAAATTATCATCACAGAAGTGTCCACTTCCATGACGATAAATGCCGCGTCATGGAAGTGCTTTCGTCAAGGGTAACCGACACGTGGCATCCACGGTAACGGGTCACCGTTAAGCTATCGGGTCCGGTTTTGGATCCGATAGCCCGCTAACAGCCACGACCAATGGCGATTTTCCATGTGTAAAATTCTCATTGGCCGACGGAACCACGTGTCAGCTCCGCGTTGGCACAGATGTCACTCATCCAATGGGCGAGATGCGCCTATGATATGTTGACACATGGACCGGCCCAAAAGTGGCCCATAAAGATTAAATGGGCCGGCCCAGCTAAAGGCCCACAAGATTTTGCAGACCATAATGGGCCAGCCCAGCTAAAGGCCCACAAGATTTTGAAGACACTAGTGGGCCGGCCCGTTAACAAGCTGCCATGTTTTGGGCCAAATGCCGGCCCATATTTGATCCGGTCCATTAACAGCCTGCCACATTCTGGGCCTAATAAGGGCCCATATGAGATCCGGCCCGTTAATAACCTACCACGTTCTGGGCCATATTACGACCCATATCAGATCCGGCCCTTTAAGAGCCTTTCATTCTTTGGGCTAAATTATGGCCCATATCAGATTCGGCCCGTTAACTGGACGTTGTGCTTTTGGGCCCACTTGAGGCCCGGTTAGGATTTCTGTTTGCTAAAGGCCTATTTAATAGTACAGCCTGATATTAGTTTCGGCCTGTTAAAGGCCCGTTTAACATTTCGGCCCTATATTTATTTCGGCCTGTTAAAAGCCCGTCATATAGTTGGGCCTAATTATGGCCCGCTTTGCATCCGGCGGCCCATATATAGTGATTTGCATGACGGCCCGATTATGTACCGTAATTTTACTGTTTGGCCAGTTTACTTTTCATGGAGTGAAGAGAGGATATATATACAGTAAAATAACTGCAGCATCATGAATAAGAAAAAACCTAGACTATACAATAAAGAAATTACGGCATATTACATCCACTGGGCATCAAAGTTCGCCACTATGATAATAAAGCACAAGCAGACAGCAGATTACATACACTGGGCATCAAAGATCGCCACCAGTGCAAATAAACACGCCGACAAAATAATATACAAAACCGACAACACTTCAATAGAGTTCAAGAAAGTTTAGCCTTGCTCGGGAGCTGGAGCACAAGCAGCTGAGCAAGCTGATGAGACTGCGCTTGTTTGACGCTTATATCCTCCTCACTCTGAAAGAGAAACAAGCAGACAGATGAGAGGTTTTGCACATATAAGTATCAGTGCTGACAATTCATCATATTTCTTATTGGCGAATAAAAAGACACAGTTTAAAATAGCATTAACACAATATGGTATTGTTCAGGTTAAGACATGGCAGGAAATGACATTGTGAAGGAGTTGGCAGCTTCACGACACCACTGGATTACAGATCAAGAACTCATAAGTATCAATGGTTAGTGTGCTGTCAATTTATCCCATTTCAGATTGGCAAATAAAGAGACAGTTTAAATAATAGTAGAATGATATGACATTGTTCATAGTTAAGACATTGCAGAATATGGCATTGTGCTGTAGTGGGTAGTTTCACCACACCAGTGGATTACGGATCAAGAACAGAAGCATACATGCAGTGCAAAAGAAGATCACTTGCTCTGTATAGTTTAATTTACATGGTATGAAGAAGGAACTTGGTTGTACAACTGAAAACTTAAATTGAGAAGGACAAACTTTTGTTTATGAACTTCATAATAAACTTTAAACGTGCAATTTGATGCAAACACCAAAAATAAACAGCTGTTGCAGTCATGCCTAACCAAATATACACAACAAAGTTTGAAGGCTTGAGAAGGACAAAATTACATTAGTGGTGAAGACCGGCTCTATAAAGCCCTTGTCCATGCTGATGGGAGGGCAATTCAAGAAGTTTACCACAGAATCTTCTTCATAAGCATTGCCTTTATTCTACATTTTGTTAAGAGTAAATATAGATGTGATAATATAAGAAAAAATGGAGAATATTTAAGATAAGATGAAGAGTGATGCTACATAACCAAGTAGCTATAAATGTAAGTATAGCGATACAGGCAAAAGGTACAGCCAAGAGCAATGCAGAGCTAAACTTCTTCAGTACCATTGGTTTTATCCAACCTTATGGTAAGAGTAAATATAGATCTGATGTGTCCCCCCCCCCCCCCCCCCCCCCCCCCCCCCCCCCCCCCCCCCCCCCCCCCCCCCCCCCCCCCCCCCCCCCCCCCCCCCCCCCCCCCCCCCCCCCCCCCCCCCCCCCCCCCCCCCCCCCCCCCCCCCCCCCCCCCCCCCCCCCCCCCCCCCCCCCCCCCCCCCCCCCCCCCCCCCCCCCCCCCCCCCCCCCCCCCCCCCCCCCCCCCCCCCCCCCCCCCCCCCCCCCCCCCCCCCCCCCCCCCCCCCCCCCCCCCCCCCCCCCCCCCCCCCCCCCCCCCCCCCCCCCCCCCCCCCCCCCCCCCCCCCCCCCCCCCCCCCCCCCCCCCCCCCCCCCCCCCCCCCCCCCCCCCCCCCCCCCCCCCCCCCCCCCCCCCCCCCCCCCCCCCCCCCCCCCCCCCCCCCCCCCCCCCCCCCCCCCCCCCCCCCCCCCCCCCCCCCCCCCCCCCCCCCCCCCCCCCCCCCCCCCCCCCCCCCCCCCCCCCCCCCCCCCCCCCCCCCCCCCCCCCCCCCCCCCCCCCCCCCCCCCCCCCCCCCCCCCCCCCCCCCCCCCCCCCCCCCCCCCCCCCCCCCCCCCCCCCCCCCCCCCCCCCCCCCCCCCCCCCCCCCCCCCCCCCCCCCCCCCCCCCCCCCCCCCCCCCCCCCCCCCCCCCCCCCCCCCCCCCCCCCCCCCCCCCCCCCCCCCCCCCCCCCCCCCCCCCCCCCCCCCCCCCCCCCCCCCCCCCCCCCCCCCCCCCCCCCCCCCCCCCCCCCCCCCCCCCCCCCCCCCCCCCCCCCCCCCCCCCCCCCCCCCCCCCCCCCCCCCCCCCCCCCCCCCCCCCCCCCCCCCCCCCCCCCCCCCCCCCCCCCCCCCCCCCCCCCCCCCCCCCCCCCCCCCCCCCCCCCCCCCCCCCCCCCCCCCCCCCCCCCCCCCCCCCCCCCCCCCCCCCCCCCCCCCCCCCCCCCCCCCCCCCCCCCCCCCCCCCCCCCCCCCCCCCCCCCCCCCCCCCCCCCCCCCCCCCCCCCCCCCCCCCCCCCCCCCCCCCCCCCCCCCCCCCCCCCCCCCCCCCCCCCCCCCCCCCCCCCCCCCCCCCCCCCCCCCCCCCCCCCCCCCCCCCCCCCCCCCCCCCCCCCCCCCCCCCCCCCCCCCCCCCCCCCCCCCCCCCCCCCCCCCCCCCCCCCCCCCCCCCCCCCCCCCCCCCCCCCCCCCCCCCCCCCCCCCCCCCCCCCCCCCCCCCCCCCCCCCCCCCCCCCCCCCCCCCCCCCCCCCCCCCCCCCCCCCCCCCCCCCCCCCCCCCCCCCCCCCCCCCCCCCCCCCCCCCCCCCCCCCCCCCCCCCCCCCCCCCCCCCCCCCCCCCCCCCCCCCCCCCCCCCCCCCCCCCCCCCCCCCCCCCCCCCCCCCCCCCCCCCCCCCCCCCCCCCCCCCCCCCCCCCCCCCCCCCCCCCCCCCCCCCCCCCCCCCCCCCCCCCCCCCCCCCCCCCCCCCCCCCCCCCCCCCCCCCCCCCCCCCCCCCCCCCCCCCCCCCCCCCCCCCCCCCCCCCCCCCCCCCCCCCCCCCCCCCCCCCCCCCCCCCCCCCCCCCCCCCCCCCCCCCCCCCCCCCCCCCCCCCCCCCCCCCCCCCCCCCCCCCCCCCCCCCCCCCCCCCCCCCCCCCCCCCCCCCCCCCCCCCCCCCCCCCCCCCCCCCCCCCCCCCCCCCCCCCCCCCCCCCCCCCCCCCCCCCCCCCCCCCCCCCCCCCCCCCCCCCCCCCCCCCCCCCCCCCCCCCCCCCCCCCCCCCCCCCCCCCCCCCCCCCCCCCCCCCCCCCCCCCCCCCCCCCCCCCCCCCCCCCCCCCCCCCCCCCCCCCCCCCCCCCCCCCCCCCCCCCCCCCCCCCCCCCCCCCCCCCCCCCCCCCCCCCCCCCCCCCCCCCCCCCCCCCCCCCCCCCCCCCCCCCCCCCCCCCCCCCCCCCCCCCCCCCCCCCCCCCCCCCCCCCCCCCCCCCCCCCCCCCCCCCCCCCCCCCCCCCCCCCCCCCCCCCCCCCCCCCCCCCCCCCCCCCCCCCCCCCCCCCCCCCCCCCCCCCCCCCCCCCCCCCCCCCCCCCCCCCCCCCCCCCCCCCCCCCCCCCCCCCCCCCCCCCCCCCCCCCCCCCCCCCCCCCCCCCCCCCCCCCCCCCCCCCCCCCCCCCCCCCCCCCCCCCCCCCCCCCCCCCCCCCCCCCCCCCCCCCCCCCCCCCCCCCCCCCCCCCCCCCCCCCCCCCCCCCCCCCCCCCCCCCCCCCCCCCCCCCCCCCCCCCCCCCCCCCCCCCCCCCCCCCCCCCCCCCCCCCCCCCCCCCCCCCCCCCCCCCCCCCCCCCCCCCCCCCCCCCCCCCCCCCCCCCCCCCCCCCCCCCCCCCCCCCCCCCCCCCCCCCCCCCCCCCCCCCCCCCCCCCCCCCCCCCCCCCCCCCCCCCCCCCCCCCCCCCCCCCCCCCCCCCCCCCCCCCCCCCCCCCCCCCCCCCCCCCCCCCCCCCCCCCCCCCCCCCCCCCCCCCCCCCCCCCCCCCCCCCCCCCCCCCCCCCCCCCCCCCCCCCCCCCCCCCCCCCCCCCCCCCCCCCCCCCCCCCCCCCCCCCCCCCCCCCCCCCCCCCCCCCCCCCCCCCCCCCCCCCCCCCCCCCCCCCCCCCCCCCCCCCCCCCCCCCCCCCCCCCCCCCCCCCCCCCCCCCCCCCCCCCCCCCCCCCCCCCCCCCCCCCCCCCCCCCCCCCCCCCCCCCCCCCCCCCCCCCCCCCCCCCCCCCCCCCCCCCCCCCCCCCCCCCCCCCCCCCCCCCCCCCCCCCCCCCCCCCCCCCCCCCCCCCCCCCCCCCCCCCCCCCCCCCCCCCCCCCCCCCCCCCCCCCCCCCCCCCCCCCCCCCCCCCCCCCCCCCCCCCCCCCCCCCCCCCCCCCCCCCCCCCCCCCCCCCCCCCCCCCCCCCCCCCCCCCCCCCCCCCCCCCCCCCCCCCCCCCCCCCCCCCCCCCCCCCCCCCCCCCCCCCCCCCCCCCCCCCCCCCCCCCCCCCCCCCCCCCCCCCCCCCCCCCCCCCCCCCCCCCCCCCCCCCCCCCCCCCCCCCCCCCCCCCCCCCCCCCCCCCCCCCCCCCCCCCCCCCCCCCCCCCCCCCCCCCCCCCCCCCCCCCCCCCCCCCCCCCCCCCCCCCCCCCCCCCCCCCCCCCCCCCCCCCCCCCCCCCCCCCCCCCCCCCCCCCCCCCCCCCCCCCCCCCCCCCCCCCCCCCCCCCCCCCCCCCCCCCCCCCCCCCCCCCCCCCCCCCCCCCCCCCCCCCCCCCCCCCCCCCCCCCCCCCCCCCCCCCCCCCCCCCCCCCCCCCCCCCCCCCCCCCCCCCCCCCCCCCCCCCCCCCCCCCCCCCCCCCCCCCCCCCCCCCCCCCCCCCCCCCCCCCCCCCCCCCCCCCCCCCCCCCCCCCCCCCCCCCCCCCCCCCCCCCCCCCCCCCCCCCCCCCCCCCCCCCCCCCCCCCCCCCCCCCCCCCCCCCCCCCCCCCCCCCCCCCCCCCCCCCCCCCCCCCCCCCCCCCCCCCCCCCCCCCCCCCCCCCCCCCCCCCCCCCCCCCCCCCCCCCCCCCCCCCCCCCCCCCCCCCCCCCCCCCCCCCCCCCCCCCCCCCCCCCCCCCCCCCCCCCCCCCCCCCCCCCCCCCCCCCCCCCCCCCCCCCCCCCCCCCCCCCCCCCCCCCCCCCCCCCCCCCCCCCCCCCCCCCCCCCCCCCCCCCCCCCCCCCCCCCCCCCCCCCCCCCCCCCCCCCCCCCCCCCCCCCCCCCCCCCCCCCCCCCCCCCC
Source organism: Thinopyrum obtusiflorum (assembly GCA_036873465.1). Taxonomy (NCBI): domain Eukaryota; kingdom Viridiplantae; phylum Streptophyta; class Magnoliopsida; order Poales; family Poaceae; genus Thinopyrum; species Thinopyrum obtusiflorum. The sequence continues at coordinate 23,970 of JAAAWM010010255.1, read as the reverse complement.
CCCCCCCCCCCCCCCCCCCCCCCCCCCCCCCCCCCCCCCCCCCCCCCCCCCCCCCCCCCCCCCCCCCCCCCCCCCCCCCCCCCCCCCCCCCCCCCCCCCCCCCCCCCCCCCCCCCCCCCCCCCCCCCCCCCCCCCCCCCCCCCCCCCCCCCCCCCCCCCCCCCCCCCCCCCCCCCCCCCCCCCCCCCCCCCCCCCCCCCCCCCCCCCCCCCCCCCCCCCCCCCCCCCCCCCCCCCCCCCCCCCCCCCCCCCCCCCCCCCCCCCCCCCCCCCCCCCCCCCCCCCCCCCCCCCCCCCCCCCCCCCCCCCCCCCCCCCCCCCCCCCCCCCCCCCCCCCCCCCCCCCCCCCCCCCCCCCCCCCCCCCCCCCCCCCCCCCCCCCCCCCCCCCCCCCCCCCCCCCCCCCCCCCCCCCCCCCCCCCCCCCCCCCCCCCCCCCCCCCCCCCCCCCCCCCCCCCCCCCCCCCCCCCCCCCCCCCCCCCCCCCCCCCCCCCCCCCCCCCCCCCCCCCCCCCCCCCCCCCCCCCCCCCCCCCCCCCCCCCCCCCCCCCCCCCCCCCCCCCCCCCCCCCCCCCCCCCCCCCCCCCCCCCCCCCCCCCCCCCCCCCCCCCCCCCCCCCCCCCCCCCCCCCCCCCCCCCCCCCCCCCCCCCCCCCCCCCCCCCCCCCCCCCCCCCCCCCCCCCCCCCCCCCCCCCCCCCCCCCCCCCCCCCCCCCCCCCCCCCCCCCCCCCCCCCCCCCCCCCCCCCCCCCCCCCCCCCCCCCCCCCCCCCCCCCCCCCCCCCCCCCCCCCCCCCCCCCCCCCCCCCCCCCCCCCCCCCCCCCCCCCCCCCCCCCCCCCCCCCCCCCCCCCCCCCCCCCCCCCCCCCCCCCCCCCCCCCCCCCCCCCCCCCCCCCCCCCCCCCCCCCCCCCCCCCCCCCCCCCCCCCCCCCCCCCCCCCCCCCCCCCCCCCCCCCCCCCCCCCCCCCCCCCCCCCCCCCCCCCCCCCCCCCCCCCCCCCCCCCCCCCCCCCCCCCCCCCCCCCCCCCCCCCCCCCCCCCCCCCCCCCCCCCCCCCCCCCCCCCCCCCCCCCCCCCCCCCCCCCCCCCCCCCCCCCCCCCCCCCCCCCCCCCCCCCCCCCCCCCCCCCCCCCCCCCCCCCCCCCCCCCCCCCCCCCCCCCCCCCCCCCCCCCCCCCCCCCCCCCCCCCCCCCCCCCCCCCCCCCCCCCCCCCCCCCCCCCCCCCCCCCCCCCCCCCCCCCCCCCCCCCCCCCCCCCCCCCCCCCCCCCCCCCCCCCCCCCCCCCCCCCCCCCCCCCCCCCCCCCCCCCCCCCCCCCCCCCCCCCCCCCCCCCCCCCCCCCCCCCCCCCCCCCCCCCCCCCCCCCCCCCCCCCCCCCCCCCCCCCCCCCCCCCCCCCCCCCCCCCCCCCCCCCCCCCCCCCCCCCCCCCCCCCCCCCCCCCCCCCCCCCCCCCCCCCCCCCCCCCCCCCCCCCCCCCCCCCCCCCCCCCCCCCCCCCCCCCCCCCCCCCCCCCCCCCCCCCCCCCCCCCCCCCCCCCCCCCCCCCCCCCCCCCCCCCCCCCCCCCCCCCCCCCCCCCCCCCCCCCCCCCCCCCCCCCCCCCCCCCCCCCCCCCCCCCCCCCCCCCCCCCCCCCCCCCCCCCCCCCCCCCCCCCCCCCCCCCCCCCCCCCCCCCCCCCCCCCCCCCCCCCCCCCCCCCCCCCCCCCCCCCCCCCCCCCCCCCCCCCCCCCCCCCCCCCCCCCCCCCCCCCCCCCCCCCCCCCCCCCCCCCCCCCCCCCCCCCCCCCCCCCCCCCCCCCCCCCCCCCCCCCCCCCCCCCCCCCCCCCCCCCCCCCCCCCCCCCCCCCCCCCCCCCCCCCCCCCCCCCCCCCCCCCCCCCCCCCCCCCCCCCCCCCCCCCCCCCCCCCCCCCCCCCCCCCCCCCCCCCCCCCCCCCCCCCCCCCCCCCCCCCCCCCCCCCCCCCCCCCCCCCCCCCCCCCCCCCCCCCCCCCCCCCCCCCCCCCCCCCCCCCCCCCCCCCCCCCCCCCCCCCCCCCCCCCCCCCCCCCCCCCCCCCCCCCCCCCCCCCCCCCCCCCCCCCCCCCCCCCCCCCCCCCCCCCCCCCCCCCCCCCCCCCCCCCCCCCCCCCCCCCCCCCCCCGCATATTTGCGATATCCTGTCGTCCTTTTCAAACCGGAATTCTTCTTCGAGCAGATTTCTTGCAAAAGAGATCCGTAAGGCACATGCAGAAAAGTAGAAGTTCAAATTGTCATGTGATATCGTAGACAGTACCTCATCCTGGGAACGAGACCAGTGCATAACAAGGTTTTTCCATTCAATGTCTTCTAAATTTAGCACAGGAGACTTCACCGGAAATTCGTTTATAGACTTGCCATCAAAGTGTGTTTTCCTCAAGTAACACCGATACTGCTGCAACGCTTCCTTGAAAAGCGCAAGCAAGCTTTGCTTGTCATGACTATCCAGATCCTCGCCTACTTACAACAATGTAATGTAAATCATTGACATGTTCAATCAGCAGAAAATAGGAAAATAATCACCATGAATAATAGCACTTACACGTAAGTGGGACAGGAAGGTGTGAAAATGGTGTTTGTCTTCACTATAATCTTCCCATGATGGGAATATATGCACGTAGTCCATAACAACATTGAAAGCATTGTCTTTTAAACTTGGAATAACTGGAATGGGGTTCCAATCTGCAGGAATTGGCCGTCTCTGTAGTTGGGATAGGTCTTCGATCGGTGGACTTGCTGTACTTTTTGCTGGAGTGGGATTTTTCTATGGTACGGCTGGTGCTATGGCAACTGAAATCGGCATACCTTTTGCTGGAGTGCAGGTCCTGTGTGGTGGGGCTAGTGGTGTGGCCAGTGAAGTATGGGTACAGTCTGCTGGAGTCGGTACTACATTTTGTGTCACTGGTTGTAGAGCCAATATAAGTGGGGTGCTATCTGATTTCTCCGGCACTACCACATTTTTCAAGGACTTTGCTGGTGCTCCTTCAGGTTCGGCAATCACCCTCTTCCTTTTTGATGTCTGATGCACAAGAACAACCTTTGAATGGAAAAACTGAAGGAAATATGCCCTAGAGGCAATAATAAAGTTGTTATTTATATTTCCTTATATCATGATAAATGTTTATTATTCATGCTAGAATTGTATTAACCGAAAACTTAATACATGTGTGAATACATAGACAAACAAAGTGTCACTAGTATGCCTCTACTTGACTAGCTCGTTAATCAAAGATGGTTAAGTTTCCTAGCCATAGACATGAGTTGTCATTTGATGAACGGGATCACATCATTAGAGAATGATGTGATTGACAAGACCCATCCGTTAGCTTAGCACGCTGATCGTTTAGTTTGTTGCTATTACTTTCTTCATGACTTATACATGTTCCTCTGACTATGAGATTATGCAACTCCCGCCCCCCCCCCCCCCCCCCCCCCCCCCCCCCCCCCCCCCCCCCCCCCCCCCCCCCCCCCCCCCCCCCCCCCCCCCCCCCCCCCCCCCCCCCCCCCCCCCCCCCCCCCCCCCCCCCCCCCCCCCCCCCCCCCCCCCCCCCCCCCCCCCCCCCCCCCCCCCCCCCCCCCCCCCCCCCCCCCCCCCCCCCCCCCCCCCCCCCCCCCCCCCCCCCCCCCCCCCCCCCCCCCCCCCCCCCCCCCCCCCCCCCCCCCCCCCCCCCCCCCCCCCCCCCCCCCCCCCCCCCCCCCCCCCCCCCCCCCCCCCCCCCCCCCCCCCCCCCCCCCCCCCCCCCCCCCCCCCCCCCCCCCCCCCCCCCCCCCCCCCCCCCCCCCCCCCCCCCCCCCCCCCCCCCCCCCCCCCCCCCCCCCCCCCCCCCCCCCCCCCCCCCCCCCCCCCCCCCCCCCCCCCCCCCCCCCCCCCCCCCCCCCCCCCCCCCCCCCCCCCCCCCCCCCCCCCCCCCCCCCCCCCCCCCCCCCCCCCCCCCCCCCCCCCCCCCCCCCCCCCCCCCCCCCCCCCCCCCCCCCCCCCCCCCCCCCCCCCCCCCCCCCCCCCCCCCCCCCCCCCCCCCCCCCCCCCCCCCCCCCCCCCCCCCCCCCCCCCCCCCCCCCCCCCCCCCCCCCCCCCCCCCCCCCCCCCCCCCCCCCCCCCCCCCCCCCCCCCCCCCCCCCCCCCCCCCCCCCCCCCCCCCCCCCCCCCCCCCCCCCCCCCCCCCCCCCCCCCCCCCCCCCCCCCCCCCCCCCCCCCCCCCCCCCCCCCCCCCCCCCCCCCCCCCCCCCCCCCCCCCCCCCCCCCCCCCCCCCCCCCCCCCCCCCCCCCCCCCCCCCCCCCCCCCCCCCCCCCCCCCCCCCCCCCCCCCCCCCCCCCCCCCCCCCCCCCCCCCCCCCCCCCCCCCCCCCCCCCCCCCCCCCCCCCCCCCCCCCCCCCCCCCCCCCCCCCCCCCCCCCCCCCCCCCCCCCCCCCCCCCCCCCCCCCCCCCCCCCCCCCCCCCCCCCCCCCCCCCCCCCCCCCCCCCCCCCCCCCCCCCCCCCCCCCCCCCCCCCCCCCCCCCCCCCCCCCCCCCCCCCCCCCCCCCCCCCCCCCCCCCCCCCCCCCCCCCCCCCCCCCCCCCCCCCCCCCCCCCCCCCCCCCCCCCCCCCCCCCCCCCCCCCCCCCCCCCCCCCCCCCCCCCCCCCCCCCCCCCCCCCCCCCCCCCCCCCCCCCCCCCCCCCCCCCCCCCCCCCCCCCCCCCCCCCCCCCCCCCCCCCCCCCCCCCCCCCCCCCCCCCCCCCCCCCCCCCCCCCCCCCCCCCCCCCCCCCCCCCCCCCCCCCCCCCCCCCCCCCCCCCCCCCCCCCCCCCCCCCCCCCCCCCCCCCCCCCCCCCCCCCCCCCCCCCCCCCCCCCCCCCCCCCCCCCCCCCCCCCCCCCCCCCCCCCCCCCCCCCCCCCCCCCCCCCCCCCCCCCCCCCCCCCCCCCCCCCCCCCCCCCCCCCCCCCCCCCCCCCCCCCCCCCCCCCCCCCCCCCCCCCCCCCCCCCCCCCCCCCCCCCCCCCCCCCCCCCCCCCCCCCCCCCCCCCCCCCCCCCCCCCCCCCCCCCCCCCCCCCCCCCCCCCCCCCCCCCCCCCCCCCCCCCCCCCCCCCCCCCCCCCCCCCCCCCCCCCCCCCCCCCCCCCCCCCCCCCCCCCCCCCCCCCCCCCCCCCCCCCCCCCCCCCCCCCCCCCCCCCCCCCCCCCCCCCCCCCCCCCCCCCCCCCCCCCCCCCCCCCCCCCCCCCCCCCCCCCCCCCCCCCCCCCCCCCCCCCCCCCCCCCCCCCCCCCCCCCCCCCCCCCCCCCCCCCCCCCCCCCCCCCCCCCCCCCCCCCCCCCCCCCCCCCCCCCCCCCCCCCCCCCCCCCCCCCCCCCCCCCCCCCCCCCCCCCCCCCCCCCCCCCCCCCCCCCCCCCCCCCCCCCCCCCCCCCCCCCCCCCCCCCCCCCCCCCCCCCCCCCCCCCCCCCCCCCCCCCCCCCCCCCCCCCCCCCCCCCCCCCCCCCCCCCCCCCCCCCCCCCCCCCCCCCCCCCCCCCCCCCCCCCCCCCCCCCCCCCCCCCCCCCCCCCCCCCCCCCCCCCCCCCCCCCCCCCCCCCCCCCCCCCCCCCCCCCCCCCCCCCCCCCCCCCCCCCCCCCCCCCCCCCCCCCCCCCCCCCCCCCCCCCCCCCCCCCCCCCCCCCCCCCCCCCCCCCCCCCCCCCCCCCCCCCCCCCCCCCCCCCCCCCCCCCCCCCCCCCCCCCCCCCCCCCCCCCCCCCCCCCCCCCCCCCCCCCCCCCCCCCCCCCCCCCCCCCCCCCCCCCCCCCCCCCCCCCCCCCCCCCCCCCCCCCCCCCCCCCCCCCCCCCCCCCCCCCCCCCCCCCCCCCCCCCCCCCCCCCCCCCCCCCCCCCCCCCCCCCCCCCCCCCCCCCCCCCCCCCCCCCCCCCCCCCCCCCCCCCCCCCCCCCCCCCCCCCCCCCCCCCCCCCCCCCCCCCCCCCCCCCCCCCCCCCCCCCCCCCCCCCCCCCCCCCCCCCCCCCCCCCCCCCCCCCCCCCCCCCCCCCCCCCCCCCCCCCCCCCCCCCCCCCCCCCCCCCCCCCCCCCCCCCCCCCCCCCCCCCCCCCCCCCCCCCCCCCCCCCCCCCCCCCCCCCCCCCCCCCCCCCCCCCCCCCCCCCCCCCCCCCCCCCCCCCCCCCCCCCCCCCCCCCCCCCCCCCCCCCCCCCCCCCCCCCCCCCCCCCCCCCCCCCCCCCCCCCCCCCCCCCCCCCCCCCCCCCCCCCCCCCCCCCCCCCCCCCCCCCCCCCCCCCCCCCCCCCCCCCCCCCCCCCCCCCCCCCCCCCCCCCCCCCCCCCCCCCCCCCCCCCCCCCCCCCCCCCCCCCCCCCCCCCCCCCCCCCCCCCCCCCCCCCCCCCCCCCCCCCCCCCCCCCCCCCCCCCCCCCCCCCCCCCCCCCCCCCCCCCCCCCCCCCCCCCCCCCCCCCCCCCCCCCCCCCCCCCCCCCCCCCCCCCCCCCCCCCCCCCCCCCCCCCCCCCCCCCCCCCCCCCCCCCCCCCCCCCCCCCCCCCCCCCCCCCCCCCCCCCCCCCCCCCCCCCCCCCCCCCCCCCCCCCCCCCCCCCCCCCCCCCCCCCCCCCCCCCCCCCCCCCCCCCCCCCCCCCCCCCCCCCCCCCCCCCCCCCCCCCCCCCCCCCCCCCCCCCCCCCCCCCCCCCCCCCCCCCCCCCCCCCCCCCCCCCCCCCCCCCCCCCCCCCCCCCCCCCCCCCCCCCCCCCCCCCCCCCCCCCCCCCCCCCCCCCCCCCCCCCCCCCCCCCCCCCCCCCCCCCCCCCCCCCCCCCCCCCCCCCCCCCCCCCCCCCCCCCCCCCCCCCCCCCCCCCCCCCCCCCCCCCCCCCCCCCCCCCCCCCCCCCCCCCCCCCCCCCCCCCCCCCCCCCCCCCCCCCCCCCCCCCCCCCCCCCCCCCCCCCCCCCCCCCCCCCCCCCCCCCCCCCCCCCCCCCCCCCCCCCCCCCCCCCCCCCCCCCCCCCCCCCCCCCCCCCCCCCCCCCCCCCCCCCCCCCCCCCCCCCCCCCCCCCCCCCCCCCCCCCCCCCCCCCCCCCCCCCCCCCCCCCCCCCCCCCCCCCCCCCCCCCCCCCCCCCCCCCCCCCCCCCCCCCCCCCCCCCCCCCCCCCCCCCCCCCCCCCCCCCCCCCCCCCCCCCCCCCCCCCCCCCCCCCCCCCCCCCCCCCCCCCCCCCCCCCCCCCCCCCCCCCCCCCCCCCCCCCCCCCCCCCCCCCCCCCCCCCCCCCCCCCCCCCCCCCCCCCCCCCCCCCCCCCCCCCCCCCCCCCCCCCCCCCCCCCCCCCCCCCCCCCCCCCCCCCCCCCCCCCCCCCCCCCCCCCCCCCCCCCCCCCCCCCCCCCCCCCCCCCCCCCCCCCCCCCCCCCCCCCCCCCCCCCCCCCCCCCCCCCCCCCCCCCCCCCCCCCCCCCCCCCCCCCCCCCCCCCCCCCCCCCCCCCCCCCCCCCCCCCCCCCCCCCCCCCCCCCCCCCCCCCCCCCCCCCCCCCCCCCCCCCCCCCCCCCCCCCCCCCCCCCCCCCCCCCCCCCCCCCCCCCCCCCCCCCCCCCCCCCCCCCCCCCCCCCCCCCCCCCCCCCCCCCCCCCCCCCCCCCCCCCCCCCCCCCCCCCCCCCCCCCCCCCCCCCCCCCCCCCCCCCCCCCCCCCCCCCCCCCCCCCCCCCCCCCCCCCCCCCCCCCCCCCCCCCCCCCCCCCCCCCCCCCCCCCCCCCCCCCCCCCCCCCCCCCCCCCCCCCCCCCCCCCCCCCCCCCCCCCCCCCCCCCCCCCCCCCCCCCCCCCCCCCCCCCCCCCCCCCCCCCCCCCCCCCCCCCCCCCCCCCCCCCCCCCCCCCCCCCCCCCCCCCCCCCCCCCCCCCCCCCCCCCCCCCCCCCCCCCCCCCCCCCCCCCCCCCCCCCCCCCCCCCCCCCCCCCCCCCCCCCCCCCCCCCCCCCCCCCCCCCCCCCCCCCCCCCCCCCCCCCCCCCCCCCCCCCCCCCCCCCCCCCCCCCCCCCCCCCCCCCCCCCCCCCCCCCCCCCCCCCCCCCCCCCCCCCCCCCCCCCCCCCCCCCCCCCCCCCCCCCCCCCCCCCCCCCCCCCCCCCCCCCCCCCCCCCCCCCCCCCCCCCCCCCCCCCCCCCCCCCCCCCCCCCCCCCCCCCCCCCCCCCCCCCCCCCCCCCCCCCCCCCCCCCCCCCCCCCCCCCCCCCCCCCCCCCCCCCCCCCCCCCCCCCCCCCCCCCCCCCCCCCCCCCCCCCCCCCCCCCCCCCCCCCCCCCCCCCCCCCCCCCCCCCCCCCCCCCCCCCCCCCCCCCCCCCCCCCCCCCCCCCCCCCCCCCCCCCCCCCCCCCCCCCCCCCCCCCCCCCCCCCCCCCCCCCCCCCCCCCCCCCCCCCCCCCCCCCCCCCCCCCCCCCCCCCCCCCCCCCCCCCCCCCCCCCCCCCCCCCCCCCCCCCCCCCCCCCCCCCCCCCCCCCCCCCCCCCCCCCCCCCCCCCCCCCCCCCCCCCCCCCCCCCCCCCCCCCCCCCCCCCCCCCCCCCCCCCCCCCCCCCCCCCCCCCCCCCCCCCCCCCCCCCCCCCCCCCCCCCCCCCCCCCCCCCCCCCCCCCCCCCCCCCCCCCCCCCCCCCCCCCCCCCCCCCCCCCCCCCCCCCCCCCCCCCCCCCCCCCCCCCCCCCCCCCCCCCCCCCCCCCCCCCCCCCCCCCCCCCCCCCCCCCCCCCCCCCCCCCCCCCCCCCCCCCCCCCCCCCCCCCCCCCCCCCCCCCCCCCCCCCCCCCCCCCCCCCCCCCCCCCCCCCCCCCCCCCCCCCCCCCCCCCCCCCCCCCCCCCCCCCCCCCCCCCCCCCCCCCCCCCCCCCCCCCCCCCCCCCCCCCCCCCCCCCCCCCCCCCCCCCCCCCCCCCCCCCCCCCCCCCCCCCCCCCCCCCCCCCCCCCCCCCCCCCCCCCCCCCCCCCCCCCCCCCCCCCCCCCCCCCCCCCCCCCCCCCCCCCCCCCCCCCCCCCCCCCCCCCCCCCCCCCCCCCCCCCCCCCCCCCCCCCCCCCCCCCCCCCCCCCCCCCCCCCCCCCCCCCCCCCCCCCCCCCCCCCCCCCCCCCCCCCCCCCCCCCCCCCCCCCCCCCCCCCCCCCCCCCCCCCCCCCCCCCCCCCCCCCCCCCCCCCCCCCCCCCCCCCCCCCCCCCCCCCCCCCCCCCCCCCCCCCCCCCCCCCCCCCCCCCCCCCCCCCCCCCCCCCCCCCCCCCCCCCCCCCCCCCCCCCCCCCCCCCCCCCCCCCCCCCCCCCCCCCCCCCCCCCCCCCCCCCCCCCCCCCCCCCCCCCCCCCCCCCCCCCCCCCCCCCCCCCCCCCCCCCCCCCCCCCCCCCCCCCCCCCCCCCCCCCCCCCCCCCCCCCCCCCCCCCCCCCCCCCCCCCCCCCCCCCCCCCCCCCCCCCCCCCCCCCCCCCCCCCCCCCCCCCCCCCCCCCCCCCCCCCCCCCCCCCCCCCCCCCCCCCCCCCCCCCCCCCCCCCCCCCCCCCCCCCCCCCCCCCCCCCCCCCCCCCCCCCCCCCCCCCCCCCCCCCCCCCCCCCCCCCCCCCCCCCCCCCCCCCCCCCCCCCCCCCCCCCCCCCCCCCCCCCCCCCCCCCCCCCCCCCCCCCCCCCCCCCCCCCCCCCCCCCCCCCCCCCCCCCCCCCCCCCCCCCCCCCCCCCCCCCCCCCCCCCCCCCCCCCCCCCCCCCCCCCCCCCCCCCCCCCCCCCCCCCCCCCCCCCCCCCCCCCCCCCCCCCCCCCCCCCCCCCCCCCCCCCCCCCCCCCCCCCCCCCCCCCCCCCCCCCCCCCCCCCCCCCCCCCCCCCCCCCCCCCCCCCCCCCCCCCCCCCCCCCCCCCCCCCCCCCCCCCCCCCCCCCCCCCCCCCCCCCCCCCCCCCCCCCCCCCCCCCCCCCCCCCCCCCCCCCCCCCCCCCCCCCCCCCCCCCCCCCCCCCCCCCCCCCCCCCCCCCCCCCCCCCCCCCCCCCCCCCCCCCCCCCCCCCCCCCCCCCCCCCCCCCCCCCCCCCCCCCCCCCCCCCCCCCCCCCCCCCCCCCCCCCCCCCCCCCCCCCCCCCCCCCCCCCCCCCCCCCCCCCCCCCCCCCCCCCCCCCCCCCCCCCCCCCCCCCCCCCCCCCCCCCCCCCCCCCCCCCCCCCCCCCCCCCCCCCCCCCCCCCCCCCCCCCCCCCCCCCCCCCCCCCCCCCCCCCCCCCCCCCTGGATAGTCATGACAAGCAAAGCTTGCTTGCGCTTTTCAAGGAAGCATTGCAACAGTATCGGTGTTACCTGAGGAAATCACACTTTGATGGCAAGTCTATAAACAAATTTCTGGTGAAGTCTCCTGTGCTAAATTTAGAAGACATTGAATGGAAAAACCTTGGTGTGCACTGGTCTCGTTCCCAGGATGAGGTACTGTCTATGATATCACATAACAATTTGAACTTCTACTTTTCCGCATGTGCCTTACGGATCTCTTTTGCAGGAAATCTGCTCGAAGAAGAATTCCGGTTTGAAAAGGATGACATGATATCGGAAATATGTTGCCCGCTGCTTTGCTCTTGTTAGTACCTATTGTCCTGTATCACTGTACTTGCATTCATACCTGATTCATTATGTGACAGCAGCATGCATGATAGCTTGCTTATCAATTGTTCGCTCCAAATTATCAGATCTGTATTAATGGTTACATTAATGTAGAATATACCCAATGCCAATGAAAAAGTTTAGCTCTGCATTGTTCTTGTAAGTACCTGCTGTCCTTTATCAGTGTACTTATATTGACAGCTAGTTGTTCATGTACCATCACTCTGCAGCTTATTTTCCTTTGCCCTCCATTTTCTACACATCAGATCTATATTTACTCTTACCATAAGGTTGGATAACACCAATGGTATTGAAGAAGTTTAGCTCTGCATTGCTCTTGGCTGTACCTTTTGCCTATATCATTATACTTACATTTATAGCTACTTGGTTATGTAGCATCACTCTTCATCTTATCTTAAATATTCTCCATTTTTTTTTATATTATCACATCTATATTTACTCTTAACAAAATGTAGAATAAAGGCAATGCTTATGAAGAAGATTCTATGGTAAACTTCTTGACCCCCCATCAGCATGGACAAGGGCTTTATAGAGCCGATCTTCACCACTAATGTAAGTTTGTCCTTCTCAAGCCTTCAAACTTTGTTGTGTATATTTGGTTAGGCATGACTGCAACAGCTATTTATTTTTGGTGTTTGCATCAAATTGCATGTTTAAAGTTTATTATGAAGTTCATAAACAAAAGTTTGTCCTTCTGAATTTAAGTTTTCAGTTGTACAACCAAGTTCATTCTTCATACCATGTAAATTAAACTATACAGAGCAAGTGATCTTCTTTTGCACTACATGTATGCTTCTGTTCTTGATCCGTAATCTAGTGGTGTGGTGAAACTACCCACTACAACACAATGTCATATTCTACAATGTCTTAACTATGAACAATGTCATATCATTCTACTATTACTTAAACCATCTCTTTATTTGCCAATCTGAAATGGGATAAATTGACAACACACTAACCATTGATACTTATGAGTTCTTGATCTGTAATCCAGTGGTGTCGTGAAGCTGCCAACTCCTTCACAATGTCATTTCCTGCCATGTCTTAACCTGAACAATACCATATTATGTTTATGCTATTTTAAACTGTGTCACTTTATTTACCAATAAGAAATGTGATGAATTGTCAGCACTGATACTTATATGTGCAAAACCTGTCATCTGTCTGCTTGTTTCTCTTTCAGAGTGAGGAGGATATAAGCGTCAAACAAGCGCAGTCTCATCAGCCTGCTCAGTTGCTTGCGCTGCAGCTCCCGAGCAGGGCTAACCTTTCTTGAACTCTATTGAAGTGCTGTCAGTTTTGTATATTATTTTGTCGGCGTGTTTATTTGCACTGGTGGTGATCTTTGATGCCCAGTGTATGTAATCTGTTGTCTGCTTGTGCTTTATTATCATAGTGGCAAACTTTGATGCCCACTGGATGTAATATGCCGTAATTTCTTTATTGTATAGTCTAGGTTTTTTCTTATTCATGATGCTGCAGTTATTTTTCTGTATATATATCCTATCTTCGCTCCATGAAAAGTAAACTGGCCAAACCGTAAAATTACGGTACATAATCGGGTCATCATGCAAATCACTATGTATGGGCCGCATCATGGGCCCAGTCATCTTGGTCCGTTAACAGGCCTAAATGTAAACTGGCCCACTAGTAGTTTCGGGCCTTTAATAGGCCGAGTAAACCATCGGCCCTATTTTGGCAAGAAAATTCAATGGGCTTTTAGTAGACTGAAAAGTAGGTTGGGCCTGAAATGTGCCGAATAGCTCACGGGCCGACAGCAGGCCGAAAAAGACCCCGGCCCATGATTGTGCCAATCACATCACGGGCCGTTAACAGGCCAAAATTGTCTTGGACCTTGTTTGGCCCAATTAGATTATCGGCTGTGAGCAGGCCGGATGCAAAGCGGGCCATAATTAGGCCCAACTATATGACGGGCTTTTAACATGCCGAAATAAATATAGGGCCGAAATGTTAAACGGGCCTTTAACAGGCCAAAACTAATATCAGGCTGTACTATTAACTGGGCCTTTAGCAAACAGAAATCCTAACCGGCCCTCAAGTGGGCCCAAAAGCACATCGTCCTGTTGACGGGCCGAATCTGATATGGGCCATAATTTAGCCCAAAGAATGAAAGGCTCTTAAAAGGCCGGATCTGATATGGGCCATAATATGGCCCAGAACGTGGTAGGCTATTAACGGTCTGGATCTCATATGGGCCCTTATTAGGCCCAGAACGTGGCAGGCTGTTAATGGACCGGATCAAATATGGGCTGACATTTGGCCCAAAACATGGCAGCCTGTTAACGGGCCGGCACACTAGTGTCTTCAAAATCTTGTGGGCCTTTAGCTGGGCCAGCCCATTATGGTCTGCAAAATCTTGTGGGCCTTTAGCTGGGCTGGCCCATTATGGTCTGCAAAATCTTGTGGGCCTTTAGCTGGGCCGTCCCATTTAATCTTTATGAGCCACTTTTGGGCCGATCCATGTGTCAACATATCATAGGCGCATCTCGCCCATTGGATGAGTGACATCCGTGCCAACGCGGAGCTGACACGTGGTTCTGTCGGCCAATGAGAATTTTACACGTGGAAAATTGCCATTGGTCGTGGCTGTTAGCAGGTTATCGGATCCAAAACCGGACCCGATAGCTTAATGGCGACCCGTTACGGTGGATACCACATGTCGGTTACCCTTGACGAAAGCACTTCCATGACGCGGTATTTATCATCATGGAAGTGGACACTTTAGTGATGATAATTTTGGTATTGTCATGGAACACTTCTATGACAGCACAGGTATGACTATCTTGATTCTGTCATAAAATCGTCATGGATGTACATGCATGCCAAAAAACATGACCTACTGTGACAAACACGTATCATCACGGAAGTGGTTTTTTTTTGTAGTGTTAAGTCTGTCCGAATCATGATAGCAATTGCCGCATTTTATGAAATCTAGCAAATGGATGTCAAAACTGCAATCCTTAATGGATTTCTTAAAGAAGAGTTGTATATGATGCAACCAGAAGGTTTTCTCGATCCTAAAGGTGCTAACAAAGTGTGCATGCTCCAACGATCCATCTATGGACTGGTGCAAGCATCTCAGAGTTGGAATATATGCTTTGATGAGGTGATCAAAGCATATGGTTTTATACAGACTTATGGCGAAGCCTGTATTTACAAGAAAGTGAGTGGGAGCTTTGTAGCATTTCTGATATTATATGTGGATAACATATTGTTGACTGGAAATGATATAGAATTTCTGGATAGCATAAAAGGATACTTGAATAAGAATTTTTCAATAAAAGACCTCGGTAAAGGTACTTATGTATTAGGCATCAAGATCTATAGGGATAGATCGAGACGCTTAATAGGACTTTCACAAAGCACATACCTTGGCAAAGTTTTGAAGAAGTTCAAAATGGGTCAGTCAAAGAAAGGGTTCTTGCCTATGTTGCAAGGTGTGAAGTTGAGTGAGACTCACAACCCGACCACGACAGAAGATAGAGAGAGAATGAAAGTCATTACCTATGCCTCAGCCATAGGTTCTATAAAGTATGCCATGTTGTGTACCAAACCTGTTGTCTACCTTGCCATGAGTTTGGCAAGGGGGTACAATAGTGATCCAGGAGTAGATCACTGGACAGCGGTCAAAATTATCCTTAGTTACCTAAGAGGACTAAGGAGATATTTCTCGATTATGGAGGTAATAAAGAGTTCGTCATAAAGGGTTACGTCGATGCAAGCTTTGACGCCGATTCGGATGATTCTGAGTCTCAGTCTGGATACATATTGAAAGTGGGAGCAATTAGCTAGAGTAGCTCCATACAGAGCTTTGTAGACATAGAAATTTGCAAAAATACATACAGATCTGAATGTGACAGACCCATTGACTAAACTTCTCTCACAAGCAAAACATGATCACTCCTTAATACTCTTTGGGTGTTAATCACATGGCGATGTGAACTAGATTATTGACTCTTGTAAACTCTTTGGGTGTTGGTCACATGGCGATGTGAACCATGGGTGTTAAATCACATGGTGATGTGAACTAGATTATTGACTCTAGTGCAAGTGGGAGACTGAAGGAAATATGCCCTAGAGGTAATAATAAAGTTGTTATTTTATATTTCCTTATTCATGATAAAGGTTTATTATTCATGCTAGAATTGTATTGATCAAAAACTTAAATACATGTGTGAATACATAAACAAATACCGTGTCCCTAGTAAGCCTCTACTAGACTAGCTCATTGATCAAAGATGGTTAAGGTTTCCTAACCATAGATATGTGTTGTCATTTGATAATGGGATCACATCATTAGGAGAATGATGTGATGGACAAGACCATCCGTTAGCTTAGCATAATGATCATTCAGTTTATTGCTATTGCTTTCTTCATGTCAAATACTTATTCCTTCGACTATGAGATTATGCAACTCCCGGATACCGAAGGAATACCTTGTGTGCTATCAAACATCACAACGTAACTGGGTGATCATAAAGATGCTCTGCAGGTATCTCCGAAGGTGTTTGTTGAGTTGGCATAGATCAAGATTAGGATTTGTCACTCTGAGTATCGGAGAGGTATCTCTGGGCCCTCTCGGTAATACACATCATAAGCTTGCAAGCAAATGACTAAGGAGTTAGTCGTGAGGTGATGTATTACGGAACGAGTAAAGAGACTTGCCGGTAACGAGATTGAACTAGGTATGAAGATACCGACGATCGAATCTCGGGCAAGTAACATACCGATAGGCAAAGGGAATTACGTATGTTGTCATAACGGTTCGACCGATAAAGATCTTCATAGAATATGTAGGAGCCAATATGGGCATCCAGGTTCTGCTATTGGTTATTGACCGGAGAGGTGTCTCGGTCATGTCTACATAGTTCTCGAACCCGTAGGGTCTGCACACTTAATGTTCGATGATGATATAGTATTATATGAGTTATGTGATTTGGTGACTGAATGTTGTTCGGAGTCCCAGATGAGATCACGGACATGGCAAGGAGTCTTTAAATGGTCGAGAGGTAAAGATTGATATATAGGACGATGGTATTCAGACACCGGAAGTGTTTCGGGGGGTACCGGGTACTTATCGGGTCACCGGAAGGGGTTCCGGGCACACCCGGCAAAAGATATGGGCCAAGAGGGGAAACACACCAGCCACAAGGGGCTGGTGTGCCCCCCATATGGGCCGGACTAAGGAGGAGAAGGAAAGGGGAGAAGGGAAAGGAAAGTGTGGATTAGGATTCCCACTTCCTTCCCTCTCCCCCCTCTTTCCTTCCCCCTTGGGGAAACATGGCAGGGGGGGCGCAGGGCAAGGCAGGGCCCCTAGGGGGCCGGCGGCCAGCCCTAGGGCATGCCTTGGCCCTTCCCCTCCCCTCCCACCTATATATATGTGGGAGGGGGGCGCCTTGCATACAACAGATCAATTGTTAGCCGTGTGCGGCACCCCCCTCCACCGTTTACACCCCCAGTCATATTTTCGTAGTGCTTAGGCGAAGCCTTGCGGAGATCACTTCACCATCACCGTCACCACACCATCATGCTGATGGAACTCATCTACTACCTCGACATCTTGCTGGATCAAGAAGACGAGGGACGTCAGCGAGCTAAATGTGTGCAAAAACGCAAAGAAGTTCGACTACATCAACCGCATTGTGAAACGCTTCCTCTTACGGTCTACGAGGGTATGTAGACACCCTCTCCCCCTTGTTGCTTTGCATCTCCATGGATAGGTCATTGCGTGTGCGTATAATTTTTCTTCTTCCATGCAACGATTCCCAACAGTGGCATCCGAGCCAGGTCTATGCGTAGATGATATGCACGACTAGAACACAAAGAGTTGTGGGCGGTGATAGTCATACTGCTTACCACCAATGTCTTATTTTGATTTAGCGGTATTGTGGGATGAAGTGGCCCGAACCAACCTTACATGTCCATGCACATGAGACCGGTTCCATCGACTGGGATAAAGGTGGCTGGCTTGTGTCTGTTTCTCCTAATTTAGTTGAATCAAATTTGACTACGGCCGGTCCTTGAAGAAGGTTAAAACAGCAAACTTGATGAATCACCGTTGTGGTTTTATGCGTAGGTAAGAACGGTTCTTGCTAGAAGCCTGTAGCAGCCACGTAAAACTTGCAACAACAAAGTAGAGGACGTCTAACTTGTTTTTGCAGGGCATGTTGTGATGTGATATGGTCAAGATATGATGTGATACATGTTGATGTATGAGATGATCATGTTTTGTAATATCGACAACCGACAGGAGCCTTAGGGTTGTTTCTTTATTGTATGAAGTGCAAGCACCACGTAATTGCTTTAATTTATCACTATGCATTAGCGATAGTTGTAGAAGCAATAGTTGGCGTGACGACCTCGACGCAACGATGCTACGATGGAGATCAAGGTGTCAAGCCGGTGATGATGGAGATCATGACGATGCTTTGGAGATTGAGATCAAAAGCACGAGATGATGATGGCCATATCATGTCACATATTTTGATTGCATGTGATGTTTATCTTTTATGCATCTTATTTTGCTTAGTACGGCAGTAGCATTATAAGATGGTCCCTTCACTAAATTTCAATATAAAAGTATTCTCCCTGAGTATGCACCGTTGCTACAGTTCATCGTGTTGAGACACCACGTGATGATCAGGTGTGATAGACTCTATGTTGACATACAACGGGTGTAAGATAGTTTTGCACATGCAGAATACTTGGGTTAAACTTGATGAGCCTAGCATGTACAGACATGGCCTCGGAACATTGGAGATTGAAAGGTCGAACATGAATCATATAGTAGATATGATCAGCATAGAGATGTTCACCATTCATGACTACCCCATCTCACGTGATGATCGGACATGGGTTAGTTGGTTTGGATCACGTATCACTTAGATAACTTGAAGGATGTTTATTTAAGTGGGAGTTCATTAGTAATTTGATTAATTGAACTTTAATTTATCATGAACTTAGTCTTGATAGTATTTGCAAATTATGTTGTAGATCAATAGCTTGCGTTGTAGCTCCCCTATGTTTTTGATATGTTCCTAGAGAAAACTAAGTTGAAAGATGATACCAGCAATGATGCGGACTAGGTCCGTGATCTGAGGATTATCCTCATTGCTGCACAGAAGAATTATGTCCTTGATGCACCTCTAGGTGACAGACCTATTGCAGGAGCAGATGCAGACATTATGAATGTTTGGCAAGCTCGATATGATGAGTACTTGATAGTTTAGTGCGCTATGCTTTACGGCTTAGATCCGGGACTTCAAAAACATTTTGAACACCACGAAGCATATGAGATGTTCCAAGAGCTGAAATTGGTATTTCAGACTCATGCCTGTGTTGACAGGTATGAGACCGCTGACAAGTACTTTGCCTACAAGATGGAGGAGACTAGCTCAACCAGTGAGCATGTGCTCAAAATGTCTGGGTACTACAATCGCTTGAATCAAGTGGGAGTTAATCTTCCAGATAAGATAGTGATTAACAGAGTTATCTAGTCACTATCACCAAGCTACTAGAACTTCATGATGAACTATAATATGCAAGGGATAACGAAAATGATTCCTGAGCTCTTCGCGATGCTGAAATCAACGAAGGTAGAAATCAAGAAAGAGCATCAAGTGTTGATGGTTAACAAGACCACTCCCCCCCCCCCCCCCCCCCCCCCCCCCCCCCCCCCCCCCCCCCCCCCCCCCCCCCCCCCCCCCCCCCCCCCCCCCCCCCCCCCCCCCCCCCCCCCCCCCCCCCCCCCCCCCCCCCCCCCCCCCCCCCCCCCCCCCCCCCCCCCCCCCCCCCCCCCCCCCCCCCCCCCCCCCCCCCCCCCCCCCCCCCCCCCCCCCCCCCCCCCCCCCCCCCCCCCCCCCCCCCCCCCCCCCCCCCCCCCCCCCCCCCCCCCCCCCCCCCCCCCCCCCCCCCCCCCCCCCCCCCCCCCCCCCCCCCCCCCCCCCCCCCCCCCCCCCCCCCCCCCCCCCCCCCCCCCCCCCCCCCCCCCCCCCCCCCCCCCCCCCCCCCCCCCCCCCCCCCCCCCCCCCCCCCCCCCCCCCCCCCCCCCCCCCCCCCCCCCCCCCCCCCCCCCCCCCCCCCCCCCCCCCCCCCCCCCCCCCCCCCCCCCCCCCCCCCCCCCCCCCCCCCCCCCCCCCCCCCCCCCCCCCCCCCCCCCCCCCCCCCCCCCCCCCCCCCCCCCCCCCCCCCCCCCCCCCCCCCCCCCCCCCCCCCCCCCCCCCCCCCCCCCCCCCCCCCCCCCCCCCCCCCCCCCCCCCCCCCCCCCCCCCCCCCCCCCCCCCCCCCCCCCCCCCCCCCCCCCCCCCCCCCCCCCCCCCCCCCCCCCCCCCCCCCCCCCCCCCCCCCCCCCCCCCCCCCCCCCCCCCCCCCCCCCCCCCCCCCCCCCCCCCCCCCCCCCCCCCCCCCCCCCCCCCCCCCCCCCCCCCCCCCCCCCCCCCCCCCCCCCCCCCCCCCCCCCCCCCCCCCCCCCCCCCCCCCCCCCCCCCCCCCCCCCCCCCCCCCCCCCCCCCCCCCCCCCCCCCCCCCCCCCCCCCCCCCCCCCCCCCCCCCCCCCCCCCCCCCCCCCCCCCCCCCCCCCCCCCCCCCCCCCCCCCCCCCCCCCCCCCCCCCCCCCCCCCCCCCCCCCCCCCCCCCCCCCCCCCCCCCCCCCCCCCCCCCCCCCCCCCCCCCCCCCCCCCCCCCCCCCCCCCCCCCCCCCCCCCCCCCCCCCCCCCCCCCCCCCCCCCCCCCCCCCCCCCCCCCCCCCCCCCCCCCCCCCCCCCCCCCCCCCCCCCCCCCCCCCCCCCCCCCCCCCCCCCCCCCCCCCCCCCCCCCCCCCCCCCCCCCCCCCCCCCCCCCCCCCCCCCCCCCCCCCCCCCCCCCCCCCCCCCCCCCCCCCCCCCCCCCCCCCCCCCCCCCCCCCCCCCCCCCCCCCCCCCCCCCCCCCCCCCCCCCCCCCCCCCCCCCCCCCCCCCCCCCCCCCCCCCCCCCCCCCCCCCCCCCCCCCCCCCCCCCCCCCCCCCCCCCCCCCCCCCCCCCCCCCCCCCCCCCCCCCCCCCCCCCCCCCCCCCCCCCCCCCCCCCCCCCCCCCCCCCCCCCCCCCCCCCCCCCCCCCCCCCCCCCCCCCCCCCCCCCCCCCCCCCCCCCCCCCCCCCCCCCCCCCCCCCCCCCCCCCCCCCCCCCCCCCCCCCCCCCCCCCCCCCCCCCCCCCCCCCCCCCCCCCCCCCCCCCCCCCCCCCCCCCCCCCCCCCCCCCCCCCCCCCCCCCCCCCCCCCCCCCCCCCCCCCCCCCCCCCCCCCCCCCCCCCCCCCCCCCCCCCCCCCCCCCCCCCCCCCCCCCCCCCCCCCCCCCCCCCCCCCCCCCCCCCCCCCCCCCCCCCCCCCCCCCCCCCCCCCCCCCCCCCCCCCCCCCCCCCCCCCCCCCCCCCCCCCCCCCCCCCCCCCCCCCCCCCCCCCCCCCCCCCCCCCCCCCCCCCCCCCCCCCCCCCCCCCCCCCCCCCCCCCCCCCCCCCCCCCCCCCCCCCCCCCCCCCCCCCCCCCCCCCCCCCCCCCCCCCCCCCCCCCCCCCCCCCCCCCCCCCCCCCCCCCCCCCCCCCCCCCCCCCCCCCCCCCCCCCCCCCCCCCCCCCCCCCCCCCCCCCCCCCCCCCCCCCCCCCCCCCCCCCCCCCCCCCCCCCCCCCCCCCCCCCCCCCCCCCCCCCCCCCCCCCCCCCCCCCCCCCCCCCCCCCCCCCCCCCCCCCCCCCCCCCCCCCCCCCCCCCCCCCCCCCCCCCCCCCCCCCCCCCCCCCCCCCCCCCCCCCCCCCCCCCCCCCCCCCCCCCCCCCCCCCCCCCCCCCCCCCCCCCCCCCCCCCCCCCCCCCCCCCCCCCCCCCCCCCCCCCCCCCCCCCCCCCCCCCCCCCCCCCCCCCCCCCCCCCCCCCCCCCCCCCCCCCCCCCCCCCCCCCCCCCCCCCCCCCCCCCCCCCCCCCCCCCCCCCCCCCCCCCCCCCCCCCCCCCCCCCCCCCCCCCCCCCCCCCCCCCCCCCCCCCCCCCCCCCCCCCCCCCCCCCCCCCCCCCCCCCCCCCCCCCCCCCCCCCCCCCCCCCCCCCCCCCCCCCCCCCCCCCCCCCCCCCCCCCCCCCCCCCCCCCCCCCCCCCCCCCCCCCCCCCCCCCCCCCCCCCCCCCCCCCCCCCCCCCCCCCCCCCCCCCCCCCCCCCCCCCCCCCCCCCCCCCCCCCCCCCCCCCCCCCCCCCCCCCCCCCCCCCCCCCCCCCCCCCCCCCCCCCCCCCCCCCCCCCCCCCCCCCCCCCCCCCCCCCCCCCCCCCCCCCCCCCCCCCCCCCCCCCCCCCCCCCCCCCCCCCCCCCCCCCCCCCCCCCCCCCCCCCCCCCCCCCCCCCCCCCCCCCCCCCCCCCCCCCCCCCCCCCCCCCCCCCCCCCCCCCCCCCCCCCCCCCCCCCCCCCCCCCCCCCCCCCCCCCCCCCCCCCCCCCCCCCCCCCCCCCCCCCCCCCCCCCCCCCCCCCCCCCCCCCCCCCCCCCCCCCCCCCCCCCCCCCCCCCCCCCCCCCCCCCCCCCCCCCCCCCCCCCCCCCCCCCCCCCCCCCCCCCCCCCCCCCCCCCCCCCCCCCCCCCCCCCCCCCCCCCCCCCCCCCCCCCCCCCCCCCCCCCCCCCCCCCCCCCCCCCCCCCCCCCCCCCCCCCCCCCCCCCCCCCCCCCCCCCCCCCCCCCCCCCCCCCCCCCCCCCCCCCCCCCCCCCCCCCCCCCCCCCCCCCCCCCCCCCCCCCCCCCCCCCCCCCCCCCCCCCCCCCCCCCCCCCCCCCCCCCCCCCCCCCCCCCCCCCCCCCCCCCCCCCCCCCCCCCCCCCCCCCCCCCCCCCCCCCCCCCCCCCCCCCCCCCCCCCCCCCCCCCCCCCCCCCCCCCCCCCCCCCCCCCCCCCCCCCCCCCCCCCCCCCCCCCCCCCCCCCCCCCCCCCCCCCCCCCCCCCCCCCCCCCCCCCCCCCCCCTGGAGCTTGGAGGTCGAGCTTGGAGAGGAGAAAGCTTAAGTAGTGTGGCTCGGACATTCCATCGAACACCTTGTGTGCATAGGAGGTGAGCTAGAGCACCACCAAGCCCTCTCCCCATCGGCCAGAGAAAAACATAGCACTGGGGTGCTCCGCTCGCGAGCGAGGGGTATATATAGGCACCTCATTGGTCCCGGTTGGTGACATGAGCCGGGACTAAAGGGGGGCCTTTGGTCCCGGTTCAAGCCACCAACCGGGACCAATGGTGGTGGGCCAGGAGCGAGGCCCATTGGTCCCAGTTCATCCCACCAACCGGGACCAAAAGGTCCAGATGAACCGGGACCAATGGCCCACGTGGCCCGGCCGGCCCCCTGGGCTCACGAACCGGGACCAATGCCCACATTGGTCCCGGTTCTGGACTGAACCGGGACTAATGGGCTGACCCGGCCTGGACCAAAGCCCTGTTTTCTACTAGTGTACCGAGAGGGCCCAGACATACCTCTCCGACAATCGGAGTGACAAATCATAATCTCGAAATACGCCAACCCAATATGTACCTTTGGAGACACCTGTAGAGCTCCTTTATAATCACCCAGTTCCCCCCCCCCCCCCCCCCCCCCCCCCCCCCCCCCCCCCCCCCCCCCCCCCCCCCCCCCCCCCCCCCCCCCCCCCCCCCCCCCCCCCCCCCCCCCCCCCCCCCCCCCCCCCCCCCCCCCCCCCCCCCCCCCCCCCCCCCCCCCCCCCCCCCCCCCCCCCCCCCCCCCCCCCCCCCCCCCCCCCCCCCCCCCCCCCCCCCCCCCCCCCCCCCCCCCCCCCCCCCCCCCCCCCCCCCCCCCCCCCCCCCCCCCCCCCCCCCCCCCCCCCCGATTTAGATGGTGCCCTATTTCACGTGAGTGCAGCTGTCTCTAATGCATAACCAAGCCATTTTGCAGAATCTGGGCTCATCATCGCTTCCTCATAGTTTGTAGGTTCGTCATGGTCTAGTAACATGACTTCCAGAACAGGATTACCGTACCACTCTGGTGTGGAACGTGCTCTGGTTGACCTACGAGGTTCGGTAGTAATATCATTAGCTTCCTCACTAGTTGGTGTAGGCATCACGGGAACGGTTTTCTGTGATGAGCTACTTTCCAATTCGAGAGAAGGTACAATTACCTCATCAAGTTCTGCTTTCCTCCCACTCACTTCTTTCGAGAGAAACTCCTTCTCTAGAAAGGATCTTCTTAGCAACAAAGATCTTGCATTCGGATATGTGATAGAAGGTGTACCCAACAGTTTCTTTTGGGTATCCTATGAAGACGCACTTCTCCGATTTGGGTTCGAGCTTATCAGGCTGAAGCTTTTTCACATAAGCATCGCAACCCCAAACTTTAAGAAACGACAGCTTGGTTTCTTGCCAAACCATAGTTCATAAGGTGTCGTCTCAACGGATTTAGATGGTGCCCTATTTCACGTGAGTGCAGCTGTCTCTAATGCATAACCCCAAAAGGATAGTGGTAAATTGGTAAGAGACATCATAGATCACACCATATCTAATAAAGTATGGTTAAGACATTCGGACACACCATTACGCTGTGGTGTTCCAGGTGGCGTGAGTTGTGAAACTGTTCCACATTGTTTTTAAATGAAGGCCAAACTCGTAACTCCAATATTCGCCTCCGCGATCAGATCGTAGAAACTATATTTTCTTGTTACGATGATTCTCCACTTCACTCTGAAATTCTTTGAACTTTTCAAATGTTTCAGACTTTTGTTTCATTAAGTAGATATACCCATATCTTCTCAAATCATCTGTGAAGGTCAGAAAATAACGATACCCGCCGCGATCCTCAACACTCATCGAACCGCATACAACGGTATGTATTATTTCCAATAAGTCAGTGGCTCGCTCCATTGTTCCAGAGAACGGAGTTTTAGTCATCTTGCCAATGAGGCATGGTTCGCAAGTATCAAATGATTCATAATCAAGTGATTCCAAAAATCCATCCGTATGGAGTTTCTTCATGCGCTTTACACCAATATGACCTAAACGGCAGTGCCACAAATATGTTGCACTATCATTATCTACTTTGCATCTTTTTGGCATCAATATTATGAATATGTGTATCACTACGATTGAGATTCAATAAACCATTTACATTGGGTGTATGACCATAGAAGGTTTTATTCATGTAAAGAGAACAACAATTATTCTCTGACGTAAATGAATAACCGTATCGCAATAAACATGATCCAATCATATTCATGCTCAACGCAAACACCAAATAACATTTATTTTGGTCCAACACAAATCTCGAAGGTAGAGGGAGTGTGCGATGGTGATCTTATCAACCTTGGAATCACTTCCAACACACATCGTCACCTCGCCCTTAACTAGTCTCTGTTCATTTTGCAATTCCTGTTTCGAGTTACTAATCTTAGCAACTGAACCGGTATCAAATACCCTGGG
>JAAAWM010010254.1:0-36832 GCA_036873465.1 Thinopyrum obtusiflorum | reverse complement strand
CCAGAGGGAGGCCAACCGCCGGCCTCCACGATCACAGGTAATGATGGTTTTTCTGCATGCAGCAGGGACTCGTCAAGTCGGGCGGTTGCCGAGGCAGCGTGGGGAAGCGGAGACGCCCACGTCCTGTCAATCGCCATGGGTCAATCAAGGCCGCAGGGTATTTGGGGCCCGTGGCGCTCCGCACTTGACCCTTGGCTTCGCCGTGAAGCCAAGTCTGAGCGCGCCTTGGGCTTGGGGGCTACTGTCGGCATCCTGGGAACGGGGGTACCTAGAGTTGCCTGCCTGTGGCCCAGGGCGTGGCTCCACCAACGGCCTGGTACGGCCCATCTTCATCAACAACCGCTCAAGACCCTCGCGAGGGGCCGAGCCTCGCGAGGCGGACGACGCCAAGACCTCCTTAGGGGCAGCCTCACTAGGCTGGCTCCCGAGGAGCAGCGATATCTATGCAAGGCGCACCTCGCGAGGTTCGTATGATGTGAGCCATGACGACCAAGGCCAGGCGGGCGCTAGAGGGCGCAGAGTACCCATTGCCTCTTTGATGCTAAAGGGGCAAGTGCAGGCGAGGAGTCCCAAGGCATCAAGCAAAGGTTTCCATATCGGTGCAACGAGACTAAGACCAGCAGGACGGCAGGACGGAGGTCACCGCGGAGCCCATGACGGCATCTCCACTAGATCCTTTACCAGGTGAAGACCACCTTTTGTCAGGATAACTTGTACTAGTTGTCCCCCTTCGAATCGGCCGTTGTGGGATCCCTTCCCGCCTAATATTTGGGAAGAGGACCAGGGCCTCTATAAATAGGACTAGCCACCACCCTATGTTTTGCGCCATGGAGGGCGGCAGTTGCCCGACACTCTCCCTCGCGTGCCTCGCGAGGGGGCTGGACAAGCATGCGTGCATGTGCACTCCCCTGGTCTCCGCGAGGCGCCCTCGTTTGAGCTTGTGATCGGTGCATCCCTTTTCTAGTCCGTGCCCCACGGGTACCGCGACGCGGTGCGTTTGGCCATGACCAGCCCATGCTTGAGGCCTCACATGAGAGGGGATAAGGATTTCTTAATGAATTTTTGCAGCTTCG
Organism: Thinopyrum obtusiflorum; assembly: GCA_036873465.1. NCBI lineage: Eukaryota > Viridiplantae > Streptophyta > Magnoliopsida > Poales > Poaceae > Thinopyrum > Thinopyrum obtusiflorum. The sequence continues at coordinate 35,759 of JAAAWM010010254.1, read as the reverse complement.
CGGTATCACCCGAATCGGCAGCAGGGAAACCCCACCAGGTGCCCAGAGGTGCGTGCCCTCACGAGGTCAAAGCTACCCCGAATGCATCAAGCTAAGTTACCCCTCTACACCCGTATAAGGCACAGATCTCACAACACAACCCGGAAACAATAAACACACCACAAAAGCAACATAAGCACCATGGTTCTTACACGCCCTCGCGGGGCCTCATACTCGTTTCTGACGATGCAGGAGGAAAGGGAAGGAAAGGACAAGCAAAAGCGGCTTCTACGACGCGGCTGCTCACGAGGATCAAACCCTCAGACTCAGACGGAGACCTCCTCGCACTTCACTGGGGCGTGGCGACGGGACGACCCGCCACCGTCCTTGAAGCGAGCCCGACGACGTGGCGGCTGGTCGTAGCCGCCGCTGCTGGAGCTTTTGTCGGAGGAGGAGCTGTCGTCGCCGGACGAGTCGTGGCCGTCATCGAGGGCGAGTTCACCCTCATCCTCGTCACGGCCGTCGCCGAGGCCGAGCACTTCGTCCCCATCGTTGTCTTCAGGGTAGCATCCGGCGCGGCGACCATCTTCCCCGAACACTCTCACGAAGAGGGTCGCAGCTCCGTCGTACTTGAAGTGGAGGGTGCACCGCCTACTCAGGCCATGCGCACGGGCGAACGTCTGCCAGCCGCGGGCCAGGGCTACGTTGCCCGCGGCGGAGACCTCCACCGCGACCCACGAAGCCTTGCTGCAGCAGCCGTCGGCCTGCAACCAGAGGCCGCCAGGACCGGGGGCCGGCATCTCACCAGCAAAGGAGCGCGGAAGCTGAAGCCAGGTGTCGGCCGGGTTCTCCGACCACACGACGAACTCCGGCAACACCTCCGCCGAGTGGAAGCGCGGCCGGGGAGGCCGAGCGACCATGGCGCGCCTCCCTTCGTTGACGGGGCTGCCACGTCCTAGGCACCTCCCGCCATGCAAAGTGGCGCCACCGCGGATGCCAGGGACGGCGCCGGGCCCCGAGGAAGTTCGCCCACGCCCACGAGGGACCACAGCGGGGGTTGCGGCGTGCTTGCGGGGGCGACCGCGCCCCCCTTAGGAGGTGGCGAGCCAGGCCCCTCCTGGCGAGCTTTCCCCTTCTCGGCGGCCGAGAACCTCTTCACTGGCGCCATGAGTGTCGCTGCAAGGCGGTGGAGCAAGGAGGAAAAAGAAGAAGCGGGCGGAATGGAGGAAGAGGTGAGCGACAGTGGCTCCGCCCCTCTCCTCATTTATAGCCCCCCCCCCCCCCCCCCCCCCCCCCCCCCCCCCCCCCCCCCCCCCCCCCCCCCCCCCCCCCCCCCCCCCCCCCCCCCCCCCCCCCCCCCCCCCCCCCCCCCCCCCCCCCCCCCCCCCCCCCCCCCCCCCCCCCCCCCCCCCCCCCCCCCCCCCCCCCCCCCCCCCCCCCCCCCCCCCCCCCCCCCCCCCCCCCCCCCCCCCCCCCCCCCCCCCCCCCCCCCCCCCCCCCCCCCCCCCCCCCCCCCCCCCCCCCCCCCCCCCCCCCCCCCCCCCCCCCCCCCCCCCCCCCCCCCCCCCCCCCCCCCCCCCCCCCCCCCCCCCCCCCCCCCCCCCCCCCCCCCCCCCCCCCCCCCCCCCCCCCCCCCCCCCCCCCCCCCCCCCCCCCCCCCCCCCCCCCCCCCCCCCCCCCCCCCCCCCCCCCCCCCCCCCCCCCCCCCCCCCCCCCCCCCCCCCCCCCCCCCCCCCCCCCCCCCCCCCCCCCCCCCCCCCCCCCCCCCCCCCCCCCCCCCCCCCCCCCCCCCCCCCCCCCCCCCCCCCCCCCCCCCCCCCCCCCCCCCCCCCCCCCCCCCCCCCCCCCCCCCCCCCCCCCCCCCCCCCCCCCCCCCCCCCCCCCCCCCCCCCCCCCCCCCCCCCCCCCCCCCCCCCCCCCCCCCCCCCCCCCCCCCCCCCCCCCCCCCCCCCCCCCCCCCCCCCCCCCCCCCCCCCCCCCCCCCCCCCCCCCCCCCCCCCCCCCCCCCCCCCCCCCCCCCCCCCCCCCCCCCCCCCCCCCCCCCCCCCCCCCCCCCCCCCCCCCCCCCCCCCCCCCCCCCCCCCCCCCCCCCCCCCCCCCCCCCCCCCCCCCCCCCCCCCCCCCCCCCCCCCCCCCCCCCCCCCCCCCCCCCCCCCCCCCCCCCCCCCCCCCCCCCCCCCCCCCCCCCCCCCCCCCCCCCCCCCCCCCCCCCCCCCCCCCCCCCCCCCCCCCCCCCCCCCCCCCCCCCCCCCCCCCCCCCCCCCCCCCCCCCCCCCCCCCCCCCCCCCCCCCCCCCCCCCCCCCCCCCCCCCCCCCCCCCCCCCCCCCCCCCCCCCCCCCCCCCCCCCCCCCCCCCCCCCCCCCCCCCCCCCCCCCCCCCCCCCCCCCCCCCCCCCCCCCCCCCCCCCCCCCCCCCCCCCCCCCCCCCCCCCCCCCCCCCCCCCCCCCCCCCCCCCCCCCCCCCCCCCCCCCCCCCCCCCCCCCCCCCCCCCCCCCCCCCCCCCCCCCCCCCCCCCCCCCCCCCCCCCCCCCCCCCCCCCCCCCCCCCCCCCCCCCCCCCCCCCCCCCCCCCCCCCCCCCCCCCCCCCCCCCCCCCCCCCCCCCCCCCCCCCCCCCCCCCCCCCCCCCCCCCCCCCCCCCCCCCCCCCCCCCCCCCCCCCCCCCCCCCCCCCCCCCCCCCCCCCCCCCCCCCCCCCCCCCCCCCCCCCCCCCCCCCCCCCCCCCCCCCCCCCCCCCCCCCCCCCCCCCCCCCCCCCCCCCCCCCCCCCCCCCCCCCCCCCCCCCCCCCCCCCCCCCCCCCCCCCCCCCCCCCCCCCCCCCCCCCCCCCCCCCCCCCCCCCCCCCCCCCCCCCCCCCCCCCCCCCCCCCCCCCCCCCCCCCCCCCCCCCCCCCCCCCCCCCCCCCCCCCCCCCCCCCCCCCCCCCCCCCCCCCCCCCCCCCCCCCCCCCCCCCCCCCCCCCCCCCCCCCCCCCCCCCCCCCCCCCCCCCCCCCCCCCCCCCCCCCCCCCCCCCCCCCCCCCCCCCCCCCCCCCCCCCCCCCCCCCCCCCCCCCCCCCCCCCCCCCCCCCCCCCCCCCCCCCCCCCCCCCCCCCCCCCCCCCCCCCCCCCCCCCCCCCCCCCCCCCCCCCCCCCCCCCCCCCCCCCCCCCCCCCCCCCCCCCCCCCCCCCCCCCCCCCCCCCCCCCCCCCCCCCCCCCCCCCCCCCCCCCCCCCCCCCCCCCCCCCCCCCCCCCCCCCCCCCCCCCCCCCCCCCCCCCCCCCCCCCCCCCCCCCCCCCCCCCCCCCCCCCCCCCCCCCCCCCCCCCCCCCCCCCCCCCCCCCCCCCCCCCCCCCCCCCCCCCCCCCCCCCCCCCCCCCCCCCCCCCCCCCCCCCCCCCCCCCCCCCCCCCCCCCCCCCCCCCCCCCCCCCCCCCCCCCCCCCCCCCCCCCCCCCCCCCCCCCCCCCCCCCCCCCCCCCCCCCCCCCCCCCCCCCCCCCCCCCCCCCCCCCCCCCCCCCCCCCCCCCCCCCCCCCCCCCCCCCCCCCCCCCCCCCCCCCCCCCCCCCCCCCCCCCCCCCCCCCCCCCCCCCCCCCCCCCCCCCCCCCCCCCCCCCCCCCCCCCCCCCCCCCCCCCCCCCCCCCCCCCCCCCCCCCCCCCCCCCCCCCCCCCCCCCCCCCCCCCCCCCCCCCCCCCCCCCCCCCCCCCCCCCCCCCCCCCCCCCCCCCCCCCCCCCCCCCCCCCCCCCCCCCCCCCCCCCCCCCCCCCCCCCCCCCCCCCCCCCCCCCCCCCCCCCCCCCCCCCCCCCCCCCCCCCCCCCCCCCCCCCCCCCCCCCCCCCCCCCCCCCCCCCCCCCCCCCCCCCCCCCCCCCCCCCCCCCCCCCCCCCCCCCCCCCCCCCCCCCCCCCCCCCCCCCCCCCCCCCCCCCCCCCCCCCCCCCCCCCCCCCCCCCCCCCCCCCCCCCCCCCCCCCCCCCCCCCCCCCCCCCCCCCCCCCCCCCCCCCCCCCCCCCCCCCCCCCCCCCCCCCCCCCCCCCCCCCCCCCCCCCCCCCCCCCCCCCCCCCCCCCCCCCCCCCCCCCCCCCCCCCCCCCCCCCCCCCCCCCCCCCCCCCCCCCCCCCCCCCCCCCCCCCCCCCCCCCCCCCCCCCCCCCCCCCCCCCCCCCCCCCCCCCCCCCCCCCCCCCCCCCCCCCCCCCCCCCCCCCCCCCCCCCCCCCCCCCCCCCCCCCCCCCCCCCCCCCCCCCCCCCCCCCCCCCCCCCCCCCCCCCCCCCCCCCCCCCCCCCCCCCCCCCCCCCCCCCCCCCCCCCCCCCCCCCCCCCCCCCCCCCCCCCCCCCCCCCCCCCCCCCCCCCCCCCCCCCCCCCCCCCCCCCCCCCCCCCCCCCCCCCCCCCCCCCCCCCCCCCCCCCCCCCCCCCCCCCCCCCCCCCCCCCCCCCCCCCCCCCCCCCCCCCCCCCCCCCCCCCCCCCCCCCCCCCCCCCCCCCCCCCCCCCCCCCCCCCCCCCCCCCCCCCCCCCCCCCCCCCCCCCCCCCCCCCCCCCCCCCCCCCCCCCCCCCCCCCCCCCCCCCCCCCCCCCCCCCCCCCCCCCCCCCCCCCCCCCCCCCCCCCCCCCCCCCCCCCCCCCCCCCCCCCCCCCCCCCCCCCCCCCCCCCCCCCCCCCCCCCCCCCCCCCCCCCCCCCCCCCCCCCCCCCCCCCCCCCCCCCCCCCCCCCCCCCCCCCCCCCCCCCCCCCCCCCCCCCCCCCCCCCCCCCCCCCCCCCCCCCCCCCCCCCCCCCCCCCCCCCCCCCCCCCCCCCCCCCCCCCCCCCCCCCCCCCCCCCCCCCCCCCCCCCCCCCCCCCCCCCCCCCCCCCCCCCCCCCCCCCCCCCCCCCCCCCCCCCCCCCCCCCCCCCCCCCCCCCCCCCCCCCCCCCCCCCCCCCCCCCCCCCCCCCCCCCCCCCCCCCCCCCCCCCCCCCCCCCCCCCCCCCCCCCCCCCCCCCCCCCCCCCCCCCCCCCCCCCCCCCCCCCCCCCCCCCCCCCCCCCCCCCCCCCCCCCCCCCCCCCCCCCCCCCCCCCCCCCCCCCCCCCCCCCCCCCCCCCCCCCCCCCCCCCCCCCCCCCCCCCCCCCCCCCCCCCCCCCCCCCCCCCCCCCCCCCCCCCCCCCCCCCCCCCCCCCCCCCCCCCCCCCCCCCCCCCCCCCCCCCCCGCCACCATTGTGGTGTAATACCCTACTCCAGTGTGGTGGTGGTGGATTGCCTCTTGGGCTGATGATGAACAGTACAAGGGAAGAACAGCCTCCTGAAGTTGAGGTGTTCTTGTGCGTACGAGCTTGTGCGCGTCTCTGGATCCCGTGCCTACTACTGTGGTGGCTAGACCTATTTATAGAGGCCCTGGTCCTCTTCCCAAATATCGAGCGGGAAGGGAGCCAACAATGGCGAGCAAATTTGAAGGGGGCAGCTAGTACAAGCTATCCTGACAAAAGCGGTCTTCGCCTGCGAAAAGCTCCGGTGGTGACGCCGTCTTGGGCTCCACGATGACCTCCATCTCGCCGTCCTCCTGGTCTTGGTCTCGTTGCACCAATATAGCAACCTTTGCCTGATGCCTCGGTACTCTTCGCCTGCGCTGGCGTCCTTAGCACCAAAGAGGAAATAAGGATGCTGCGCGCGCCGACGCCTGCCTGGCGCCCGCCTGGTGCCGTTCGTCATGGCTCACGTCAGGAGAGCCTCGTGAGGTTTGCCCCGCCTTGATATCTCCGCTCCTCGCGAGCCTGCCTGGCTAGGCCACTCTAGAGGAGGTCTTGCATCGTCCGCCTCGCGAGGCTTGGACCCTCGCGAGGGTCTTGGATGCCTTGTTGATGAAGATGGGCCGTATGGCCTTCCGGCTTAGCCACGCTGTGGGCCGAAGGCAGGCAAGTCTAGGGACCCCCGTTCCCAGAACGCCAACAGTAGCCCCCGGGCCCAAGGTGCGCTCGGGCTTGGCTTCACGGCGAAGCCAAGGGTCAAGTTCGGAGCACCGCGGGCCCCAAAAGCCTGTGGCCTCGGTTGAAGCGTGGCGGTGGATTGGACGTGGACGTCTCCGCTTCCCCACGCTCCCTTTGAATCCTCCTAGCTATGCGACCCCAAGCGGCCTCCACAGTTATTCTTCCTTCGCCCACGTCTGACTCTCCCAATCTCTCTGCTTCCTCGCGGCCCTGCTTCGCCCTTCCAATCTGACTTGCGCTCCGCCTGCCCCATCGCCATGGCGCCGAAAAGGGCCGAAAAGGGGAAGAAACCTCTGTCTCTGCCGACTACACCTCCGTCCTCCGCGCCCGCGCTCGGCCGGTCTCGGGTGCTCAACAACCAGGCCATGGACAAGGTGCATCCGATGCTTGCTTCCAGTCTCAACCAGTGGGGGGAGACGGTGGCTTGGCCTGCGTCCCGCACTCGCACGGCCCTGGCGGCCACCGAAGTCCCAATCTTCATAGATGCCCTCTACTCGGTCCGCCATCTACCAACAGAGCCTGCGTCGATACTACAACCGGAAGGTCAAGCCAAGATCCTTCCAAGAGGGAGACCTTGTGCTCCAGCTGATCCAGCGAACAGTCGGCCAGCACAAGCTCTCAGCACCTTGGGAAGGCCCCTTCATCATCAGCAAGGTGTTGGGCAACGACTCCTACTACCTGATCGACGCTTAGAAGCATCGAGCACGCAAAAGAAACGACCATGGAACGCAAACCTCCTTCGAAGGTTTTACAGTTGTTGCAGTATGTACCATGCTAACTTTTGCATTAAGTACGAAGACTCCGGCAGTCCGACTGGGAGTGCGCGGTGCCGGCATGTCTGGCCACAGGGCGGCGATCGCCTGGGCGCCGACGCGCTGAAGACGGCGCAACATCCGATGAGCCGGCTGGAGATGGGCCTGGATCCTGAGAAGCTACTCGCTGAGGGTTCGGGGGGCGTCGGCGGCAATCTCCGCACCTTTTGTTGTCGGATGTGGGGTTCCGGCAAACCCTTAAGGTTCGAACACTGGGGTGCACGTGAAGTCTTTCCCTCCTACCAATCTACGCCCTAGCTCGCTAAGATCTCGCGGACGAACTCGACGAACTCGCAACACAGAAAGACACGAGATTTATACTGGTTCGGGCCACCATTGTGGTGTACCCCCCCCCCCCCCCCCCCCCCCCCCCCCCCCCCCCCCCCCCCCCCCCCCCCCCCCCCCCCCCCCCCCCCCCCCCCCCCCCCCCCCCCCCCCCCCCCCCCCCCCCCCCCCCCCCCCCCCCCCCCCCCGGCGGTGGTACATGGCAGGGGCGATGATGATGGTGCGGCGGCGGCGTGACAACTTATGACCAGAACTCGAAACTCTAAAAGACTAGACTCGAAGACTAGCAACTAGACACGACGATGTAACCGCAAATTCAACAAAGCAAAAACCCGAAAAAGATTATGCAAAGGCTCTGATTGGTTCGGATATGATGAACTAACCCTATTTTTATGGCTTTTTCGTGGACTATAGGTATGAAGAACAGACTCGATCTAAACTACGAAAAACTGTAAAATCTCACCGAGCAACCTGGAAATCTGATACCACTTGATAGAGGCAAAAGTGTCCCGTCTTTCGATGAGATGGTGGCTATCGTTTTGGAGGAAGTCTACTTTGACGATCCGACTACGAACATGCGTGGATGTCACGCCTTAGCAATCGCTAAACAAACTCCGAGAGGTTATTGACCACACCGGAGCATGATCAACCTGACCACGAAGGTCTATTTCCTGCAGGCAAAGGAAGAATAAGCAAGAAACTAAGATTGCAATCTGGATAGTATGAATATAAGAGGAAAGCTTTATTGATCAAGGTGGGGTTTTGTGACGCCTTTGTCTGGTCGTTGAACACAAATGAAGTACGCGAAGTTGCAGCTATGGCAAACTTTAATCTAAACAAAACCCAAAGTCTAAATGGCGCCCTAAGGGCTGTATATATGGAGGAAGAGGGGGGAATTTTGTTGCCCTTGGAGGAGGGGTCCGAAACCAACCTTAACTCTTGTTTCCCGACACATATGGACTCAAAAAACAGCCTATACTCAAGTATTTCAAAATTACATGGGCCTGGCCCAATAATAAGGTGACGCAGCACCTATAATAGCCTCTGGGCGAAATTTATGAAGTGGCATCTTGTATATTTTGTCCAAGGCTTCACACACTCATTATGGTGGCTTGAAAGTCCTGAAATCATCTCTAACTCTGTTCTTGTTCCCCTTGCGCATGCCATCATCTCCATGCTTGATCTTGCTCCAATGATCATCCTTCTTGTCAAAGCTAGGCCTCTCATTTGTAAGCAAGGCAAATGTATCCAATTTAGGGAGCATCATATTGTCTCGAACATTAGAATCATTACCAAGAAATGAAAGTACCTGGTAATTTTATTGGCGTGCGCGAGCTCTAGTAACTGGTCCTGTATATGTATCAGTAGGGGCTGTGGGTGTAACTTTGTTAGTGATGTCCTCATCATATATCCAACATTCTCACATTTTATTTGAATTTGTGATTATCTGTGGCATTTGCAACTCACATCTAAATACTTGTAGGCGTAGGGGCAGGGCACCATACATTATGTGATAAACACCCCGAAATCATGATCAACGTGGCTCATGATACCAAAATGATGTAGGGTGGAACCCTAATCGGCCGATCTTTCATGAAAGGAGCGGATCCCGTGAAAAACACGAGGAACACGAGAGGGAAAAGAGGGAAAACACAAGAGGAAACACAAAAGGAAACACTAAACCAACACGAATAAGTCACACATGTGCTAGATCCTTGAATACATAAGGAAAGATACATGATCCACGGACAACTAATAATGATACAAGGGTAGCCGGTCTTTTCCGTGAGGAGGTCTTTAGTTCTTCCCTAAAAGGGGTCTTGAATTCGTTTGGGGGATCTTCTCCGGTGGAGGCTCGAATCTCCGAGGAGAAGGTATCCAAGTGGATGAGCAAAGCTCTCACACAAAATATGAGCTAATCCTTTGCTAACCCTAACTAGGAGGTGGGGTGGTCTATTTATAGTCTTAGTGAAAAAGGAGCGAAGTGAAGGGGTACATGGGCCTCGGGCCCGAACACTGTGCGCAGACAGGTACAGAACGTCCGCTGAGGACCGGTCGTCCAGTGGCTCACGGGCGGGCGGACGTCCGGTAGACGTCGTACGTCCGCTTGATCTAGCTCGGACGCTGGAGTGCCGAATTTCCGGAGGTGGCCGGTCGTCCGGTCGCTGGTCGTCTGCTGGCGTCGAACGTCCGCTCGTTGGGCTCGGGTGCGGGGTAGCCGGTCGTCCGGTGGCTGGAGCTTCTTCCGCAACTCTTCTTCTTGTTCCTCGCGCTTGGTGTCCTCGCCTTCTTGTCCATGGGCTTCCTCTTGGTTCCTGGTCATGCATAGCACACATGTTTGAGGTAGTAGCCATGTCTCACATGTGAAAAGTGACAATTCGGAGAGGAGCGAGTTCACCTTGTGTCCAATGGCGTATACTTGAGGTTTCATCTTATGTTCACTTGAGGCTTGGAGAGTAGTCGGAGTGTACATGGGGATGAACGTGGGATGCTCCACATCAATTAGTCTCTTCTTGGACAGCGAAGGATTCCTTAATATATGGTTTAATATAAGGATTAGAAGCATAATTATCATAGCAATATTTAAATATGGCCAAATTTTCAGATTTGTAGAGAGTAGTATCACACTCTTCAATAAAAGAAGCAATTTCACAAGTACCCCTAAAAGCAACAAATTCTTCAATTTGTTGAACATCATAGTAATCATAAACACCCTTAGTATACAAAGATACAATTCCATTATCACTAAACCCACATTGGTAAGAAAGGTGTTTCTTAGAGCCCCCCCCCCCCCCCCCCCCCCCCCCCCCCCCCCCCCCCCCCCCCCCCCCCCCCCCCCCCCCCCCCCCCCCCCCCCCCCCCCCCCCCCCCCCCCCCCCCCCCCCCCCCCCCCCCCCCCCCCCCCCCCCCCCCCCCCCCCCCCCCCCCCCCCCCCCCCCCCCCCCCCCCCCCCCCCCCCCCCCCCCCCCCCCCCCCCCCCCCCCCCCCCCCCCCCCCCCCCCCCCCCCCCCCCCCCCCCCCCCCCCCCCCCCCCCCCCCCCCCCCCCCCCCCCCCCCCCCCCCCCCCCCCCCCCCCCCCCCCCCCCCCCCCCCCCCCCCCCCAAAAGATCGGATGGCCGGCCCCGACCGGACGACCGGCGCGATGGCATCCGAGCCCACATCAGCGGAAGTCCGACATTTCTGGACGTCCAGCACCCCCATCACAAAGCAGAACCAGCGGACGTTCGGAGGACACCGGACGACCGGCCGCTCCTGAGACACCGGACGACCGGCCACCAACGGACGTCTGGTACCTGGCTGCGTCCAGATTCGGGCACGAGGCCCATGTACCCCTACTTTCGCCCCCATTTGCACTTAGACTGAAGTGAAGACGGAGACGAAGAAGAGGAGCTGCATGAAAAGTCCTAGCCACCGGACGACCGGCCGAGAACGGACGTCGGGAGCCTGAAGCATCAGCGGACGTTCGATCCAGACCGGATGACCGGCACACCTGCATCCGAGCCAAACGAGCGGACGTCCGGTCCAGACCGGACGACCGGTACCCCTGCACCCGAGGCAAAAGATCGGATGGCCGGCCCCGACCGGACGACCGGCGCGATGGCATCCGAGCCCACATCAGCGGAAGTCCCCCCCCCCCCCCCCCCCCCCCCCCCCCCCCCCCCCCCCCCCCCCCCCCCCCCCCCCCCCCCCCCCCCCCCCCCCCCCCCCCCCCCCCCCCCCCCCCCCCCCCCCCCCCCCCCCCCCCCCCCCCCCCCCCCCCCCCCCCCCCCCCCCCCCCATCCGTCTTCTCGTCCATCTTCCTCTTTTTCTTGTCCTTGCTCCTTAGCTTCTCCACGGTACCTGAGTATGCACAAAGTGTCCATATGAGGTAGTAGCCATGCTTCATGTGCACCGAAGTGGAATTGTGAGAGGAGAGATGTCACCTCGGTTTCAAGAGCTCTTGCACGTGATCGAGTCATGGGTCCACTAGGCACTTGATGAGACGATGGTAGGTCCATGGGTGATGAGGACATCAATACCATTGTTACACCCACAGCCCCTGCTGCTATACATACTGGACCAATTACTAGAGCTTGCGCACGCCAATTGAATTATCAGGTACTTTCGTTTCTTGGTAACGATTCTAATGTTCATGAGAATATGATGCTGCCTAAATTGGATACATTTGTCTTGCTTACAAACGAAGGGCCTAGCTTGGACAAGAAAGATGAACCTTGGAACATGTTCAAGTGTGGAGATGATGGCATGCGCAAGGGGATCCAGAACGGAGTTACAAGTGATGATTTCAGGACTTTGAAGCCACCATAAGGAGTGCATGAAGTCTTGGATGAAATATACAAGATGCCACTTCATAAATTTTGTCCAATGGCTATTTTAGGTGCTGCGTCACCTTATTATTGGGCCAAGCCCATGTATTTTCGAAATACTTAAGTATAGGCTGTTTTTCGAGTCCGTATGTGTGGGGAAACAAGAGTTAGGGTTGGTTTCGGACCCCTCCTTCAAGGGCCACGAAATTCCCCCCTCTTCCTCCATATATCCCCCCCCCCCCCCCCCCCCCCCCCCCCCCCCCCCCCCCCCCCCCCCCCCCCCCCCCCCCCCCCCCCCCCCCCCCCCCCCCCCCCCCCCCCCCCCCCCCCCCCCCCCCCCCCCCCCCCCCCCCCCCCCCCCCCCCCCCCCCCCCCCCCCCCCCCCCCCCCCCCCCCCCCCCCCCCCCCCCCCCCCCCCCCCCCCCCCCCCCCCCCCCCCCCCCCCCCCCCCCCCCCCCCCCCCCCCCCCCCCCCCCCCCCCCCCCCCCCCCCCCCCCCCCCCCCCCCCCCCCCCCCCCCCCCCCCCCCCCCCCCCCCCCCCCCCCCCCCCCCCCCCCCCCCCCCCCCCCCCCCCCCCCCCCCCCCCCCCCCCCCCCCCCCCCCCCCCCCCCCCCCCCCCCCCCCCCCCCCCCCCCCCCCCCCCCCCCCCCCCCCCCCCCCCCCCCCCCCCCCCCCCCCCCCCCCCCCCCCCCCCCCCCCCCCCCCCCCCCCCCCCCCCCCCCCCCCCCCCCCCCCCCCCCCCCCCCCCCCCCCCCCCCCCCCCCCCCCCCCCCCCCCCCCCCCCCCCCCCCCCCCCCCCCCCCCCCCCCCCCCCCCCCCCCCCCCCCCCCCCCCCCCCCCCCCCCCCCCCCCCCCCCCCCCCCCCCCCCCCCCCCCCCCCCCCCCCCCCCCCCCCCCCCCCCCCCCCCCCCCCCCCCCCCCCCCCCCCCCCCCCCCCCCCCCCCCCCCCCCCCCCCCCCCCCCCCCCCCCCCCCCCCCCCCCCCCCCCCCCCCCCCCCCCCCCCCCCCCCCCCCCCCCCCCCCCCCCCCCCCCCCCCCCCCCCCCCCCCCCCCCCCCCCCCCCCCCCCCCCCCCCCCCCCCCCCCCCCCCCCCCCCCCCCCCCCCCCCCCCCCCCCCCCCCCCCCCCCCCCCCCCCCCCCCCCCCCCCCCCCCCCCCCCCCCCCCCCCCCCCCCCCCCCCCCCCCCCCCCCCCCCCCCCCCCCCCCCCCCCCCCCCCCCCCCCCCCCCCCCCCCCCCCCCCCCCCCCCCCCCCCCCCCCCCCCCCCCCCCCCCCCCCCCCCCCCCCCCCCCCCCCCCCCCCCCCCCCCCCCCCCCCCCCCCCCCCCCCCCCCCCCCCCCCCCCCCCCCCCCCCCCCCCCCCCCCCCCCCCCCCCCCCCCCCCCCCCCCCCCCCCCCCCCCCCCCCCCCCCCCCCCCCCCCCCCCCCCCCCCCCCCCCCCCCCCCCCCCCCCCCCCCCCCCCCCCCCCCCCCCCCCCCCCCCCCCCCCCCCCCCCCCCCCCCCCCCCCCCCCCCCCCCCCCCCCCCCCCCCCCCCCCCCCCCCCCCCCCCCCCCCCCCCCCCCCCCCCCCCCCCCAAGGTAGACTTCCGAAACCTTCACAAACTTGTTCACCGGTAATCCACAATGCACTCTTGGATGCTCAGAACATGACGTCTGACCGTCACAAAAATCACAGTCTTCAAGTATAATAAGTCTTTGGTTCACTCAGAACAGATTCTTCAGTGACGCTCAATCACTTTGGCTCTTGGGTGTTTGGGCTTCCTCAATTAGGATTCACTCAAATGCTTCAGAGGCCAGGTTGCTCTTAAACGACACTTGTCATGCAATAACTCTAAGCAGCCAACCAACTTATGGTGGAGAGGTGGTGATGTAGGGTGAGACCCTAAACGACCGATCTTTCACGAAAGGAGCGGATCCCGTCCAAGAACACGAGGGAAAACACAAGAGGAACTCTCAAACCAACAAGATATAGTCACACATATGCTAGATTCGAGGACACATAGAGATCACACGGTCCAAAATCAACAAGGGACGATACAAAGGGTAACCGGTTCTTCTCCGTGAGGAGGTCTTCATGGGGCCACCCAAGAGGGGGTCTTGAATCCAACGTGGATCTTCTCCGAAGAGGGGCCGCGGTCTCTCTCGGGGAGATGATCCGTATGGATGAGCAAAAGCTATCCTCACATATGAGCTAAACCAATTCTAACCCTAGAAAGAGGTGGTGGAGTAGTATATATAGAAGTTGGGGGGCGAAGGGGTACATGGGCCTCGGCCCAACATCATGCACGCAGGCACGGTCCAGATGATCCGGATGTTGGTCCGGATGATCCGGACTTCGGGGGTCCGGATGATCCGGGTTGGCGTCTGGATGATCCGGCTGTGTCGTGGTCGCCGCGGGAGGTCCGGATGTTCGGGTCCTGGTCCGGATGATCCGGCTTCGTGGTGAAGCTTCGGGTGTCCTCGGGCGAGTTAGCCGGATCGTCCGGGCCGGGGTCCGGATCGTCCGGGTTGGGGCCGGATCTTCCGGACGGCGGTCCGGATCGTCCGGGCTTCTGCTGACTTAGCCCTTCTTCTTCTCCGTCTTCACGTCCATCCTCCTCTTCGGATTCTCCTTGCTCCTTAGCGTCTCCATGGCTAACTCCTTGATACCTGAGTATGCACAACGTCTCCGTTTGAGGTAGTAGCCATGTCTCATGTTCATCGAAGTGGAATTGTGAGAGGAGAGATGTCACCTCGGTTTCGAGAGCTCTTGCACGTGCTCGTGTCATGGGTCCATTAGGCACTTGGTGAGATGATGGTAGGTCCATGGGGATGACCTTGGGATGCTCCACATCATCTCCCCTCCCTTGGGAAAGATCCGACCTCGGATCGAAATCCTCATCACCATGGTACCGAGAGAGATCTTTGACGTTGAAGATGTCGCTCACGGAGTACTTGTCACGTGGTATGTCGATCTTGTATGCGTTGTTGTTGTAGCGTGCAAGCACCTTGAATGGTCCATCGGCTCGTGGTAGAAGTTTGGACTTGCGTTCGTTGGGAAAGCGGTCCTTGCGAAGGTGTAGCCACACAAGATCTGCAATGTTGAATATCATGGGTTGCTTGGTGACGTTGAGCTTGGTCGCGAGTCGTTGTACTTGGCGCTCGATGGTGTGCCTTGTATCTTCATGCATCTTCTTGAGGTGGTTGACTCGGGCACTGGCGTCCATGTTTGTGCGCTTGGAGTGCTAGAGGTAGAATGTCCAATGGGGACAACGGGTTGAAGCCGTAGACGACCTCAAAGGGGACTTGCCGGTAGTCGAATGTCTTGCACGGTTGTAGGCGTACTCGGCGATAGGTAGGCACTCCTCCCACTCCTTGATGTTCTTCTTTATCAACACGCGTAGTAGAGTGGAGAGCGTACGGTTCGTCACCTCCGTTTGGCCGTCGTTTTGTGGATGATATGCCGTGGAGAATAGTAGCTTGATTCCGAGCTTGGCGCATAAGTTCTTCCAAAAGTAACTCAAGAACTTGACATCGCAGTCCGAGACAATCGTCTTTGGCACTCCATGTAGACGCAAGATTTCCCTACAAAAGAGATTGGCAACATGTGAAGCATCGTCTATCTTGTTGCAAGGAAAGAAATGAGCCATTTTGGAGAATCGGTCCACAACAACAAAAACGGATCCTTGCCATTTCTAGTTCTAGGCAAATCAAGCACAAAATCCATGCTAATATCTTCCCATGGTTGATACGGAATTGGAAGAGGCATATATAGTCCATGACCCCCCCCCCCCCCCCCCCCCCCCCCCCCCCCCCCCCCCCCCCCCCCCCCCCCCCCCCCCCCCCCCCCCCCCCCCCCCCCCCCCCCCCCCCCCCCCCCCCCCCCCCCCCCCCCCCCCCCCCCCCCCCCCCCCCCCCCCCCCCCCCCCCCCCCCCCCCCCCCCCCCCCCCCCCCCCCCCCCCCCCCCCCCCCCCCCCCCCCCCCCCCCCCCCCCCCCCCCCCCCCCCCCCCCCCCCCCCCCCCCCCCCCCCCCCCCCCCCCCCCCCCCCCCCCCCCCCCCCCCCCCCCCCCCCCCCCCCCCCCCCCCCCCCCCCCCCCCCCCCCCCCCCCCCCCCCCCCCCCCCCCCCCCCCCCCCCCCCCCCCCCCCCCCCCCCCCCCCCCCCCCCCCCCCCCCCCCCCCCCCCCCCCCCCCCCCCCCCCCCCCCCCCCCCCCCCCCCCCCCCCCCCCCCCCCCCCCCCCCCCCCCCCCCCCCCCCCCCCCCCCCCCCCCCCCCCCCCCCCCCCCCCCCCCCCCCCCCCCCCCCCCCCCCCCCCCCCCCCCCCCCCCCCCCCCCCCCCCCCCCCCCCCCCCCCCCCCCCCCCCCCCCCCCCCCCCCCCCCCCCCCCCCCCCCCCCCCCCCCCCCCCCCCCCCCCCCCCCCCCCCCCCCCCCCCCCCCCCCCCCCCCCCCCCCCCCCCCCCCCCCCCCCCCCCCCCCCCCCCCCCCCCCCCCCCCCCCCCCCCCCCCCCCCCCCCCCCCCCCCCCCCCCCCCCCCCCCCCCCCCCCCCCCCCCCCCCCCCCCCCCCCCCCCCCCCCCCCCCCCCCCCCCCCCCCCCCCCCCCCCCCCCCCCCCCCCCCCCCCCCCCCCCCCCCCCCCCCCCCCCCCCCCCCCCCCCCCCCCCCCCCCCCCCCCCCCCCCCCCCCCCCCCCCCCCCCCCCCCCCCCCCCCCCCCCCCCCCCCCCCCCCCCCCCCCCCCCCCCCCCCCCCCCCCCCCCCCCCCCCCCCCCCCCCCCCCCCCCCCCCCCCCCCCCCCCCCCCCCCCCCCCCCCCCCCCCCCCCCCCCCCCCCCCCCCCCCCCCCCCCCCCCCCCCCCCCCCCCCCCCCCCCCCCCCCCCCCCCCCCCCCCCCCCCCCCCCCCCCCCCCCCCCCCCCCCCCCCCCCCCCCCCCCCCCCCCCCCCCCCCCCCCCCCCCCCCCCCCCCCCCCCCCCCCCCCCCCCCCCCCCCCCCCCCCCCCCCCCCCCCCCCCCCCCCCCCCCCCCCCCCCCCCCCCCCCCCCCCCCCCCCCCCCCCCCCCCCCCCCCCCCCCCCCCCCCCCCCCCCCCCCCCCCCCCCCCCCCCCCCCCCCCCCCCCCCCCCCCCCCCCCCCCCCCCCCCCCCCCCCCCCCCCCCCCCCCCCCCCCCCCCCCCCCCCCCCCCCCCCCCCCCCCCCCCCCCCCCCCCCCCCCCCCCCCCCCCCCCCCCCCCCCCCCCCCCCCCCCCCCCCCCCCCCCCCCCCCCCCCCCCCCCCCCCCCCCCCCCCCCCCCCCCCCCCCCCCCCCCCCCCCCCCCCCCCCCCCCCCCCCCCCCCCCCCCCCCCCCCCCCCCCCCCCCCCCCCCCCCCCCCCCCCCCCCCCCCCCCCCCCCCCCCCCCCCCCCCCCCCCCCCCCCCCCCCCCCCCCCCCCCCCCCCCCCCCCCCCCCCCCCCCCCCCCCCCCCCCCCCCCCCCCCCCCCCCCCCCCCCCCCCCCCCCCCCCCCCCCCCCCCCCCCCCCCCCCCCCCCCCCCCCCCCCCCCCCCCCCCCCCCCCCCCCCCCCCCCCCCCCCCCCCCCCCCCCCCCCCCCCCCCCCCCCCCCCCCCCCCCCCCCCCCCCCCCCCCCCCCCCCCCCCCCCCCCCCCCCCCCCCCCCCCCCCCCCCCCCCCCCCCCCCCCCCCCCCCCCCCCCCCCCCCCCCCCCCCCCCCCCCCCCCCCCCCCCCCCCCCCCCCCCCCCCCCCCCCCCCCCCCCCCCCCCCCCCCCCCCCCCCCCCCCCCCCCCCCCCCCCCCCCCCCCCCCCCCCCCCCCCCCCCCCCCCCCCCCCCCCCCCCCCCCCCCCCCCCCCCCCCCCCCCCCCCCCCCCCCCCCCCCCCCCCCCCCCCCCCCCCCCCCCCCCCCCCCCCCCCCCCCCCCCCCCCCCCCCCCCCCCCCCCCCCCCCCCCCCCCCCCCCCCCCCCCCCCCCCCCCCCCCCCCCCCCCCCCCCCCCCCCCCCCCCCCCCCCCCCCCCCCCCCCCCCCCCCCCCCCCCCCCCCCCCCCCCCCCCCCCCCCCCCCCCCCCCCCCCCCCCCCCCCCCCCCCCCCCCCCCCCCCCCCCCCCCCCCCCCCCCCCCCCCCCCCCCCCCCCCCCCCCCCCCCCCCCCCCCCCCCCCCCCCCCCCCCCCCCCCCCCCCCCCCCCCCCCCCCCCCCCCCCCCCCCCCCCCCCCCCCCCCCCCCCCCCCCCCCCCCCCCCCCCCCCCCCCCCCCCCCCCCCCCCCCCCCAAGCCCGGACGATCCGGACCGCCGTCCGGAAGATCCGGCCCCAGCCCGGACGACCCGGACCCCGGCCCGGACGATCCGGCTAACTCGCCCGAGGACACCCGAAGCTTCACCACGAAGCCGGATCATCCGGACCCAGCCCCGGATCATCCGGCCACACCCGGACGTCCGGACCAGGACCCGGACATCCGGACCTCCCGCGGCGGCCACGACACAGCCGGATCATCCGGACGCCGACCCGGATCATCTGGACCCCCGAAGCCCGGATCATCCGGACCAACATCCGGATCATCCGGAACGTGCCTGCGTGCATGATGTTGGGCCGAGGCCCATGTACCCCTTCGCCCCCCAACTTCTATATATACTACTCCACCACATCTTTCTAGGGTTAGCATTGGTTTAGCTCATATGTGAGGATAGCTTTTGCTCATCCATACGGATCATCTCCCCGAGAGAGACCGCGGCCCCTCTTCGGAGAAGATCCACGTTGGATTCAAGACCCCCTCTTGGGTGGCCCCATCAAGACCTCCTCACGGAGAAGAACCGGTTACCCTTTGTATCGTCCCTTGTTGATTTTGGACCGTGTGATCTCTATGTGTACTCGAATCTAGCATATGTGTGACTATATCTTGTTGGTTTGAGAGTTCCTCTTGTGTTTTCCCTCGTTTTCCCCTCGTGTTCTTCGTGTTCTTGGACGGGATCCGCTCCTTTCGTGAAAGATCGTCCGTTTAGGGTCTCACCCTACATCACCACCTCTCCACCATAAGTTGGTTGGCTGCTCAGAGTTATTGCATGACAAGTGTCGTTTAAGAGCAACCTGGCCTCTGAAGCATTTGAGTGAATCCTAATTGAGGAAGCCCAAACACCCAAAACCAAAGTGATTGAGCATCACTGAAGAATCTGTTCTGAGTGAACCAAAGACTTATTATACTGGAAGACTGTGATTTTTCGGACGGTCAGGCGTCATGTTCTGAGCATCCAAGAGCGCATTGTGGATTACCGGTGAACAAGTTTGTGAAGGTTTCGGAAGTCTACCTTGCGAAGACTTACCTGAGTGATTGGGCGAGGTCTAAATGACCTTAGCGCAAGGAGAATAAGGTGAAAACTTGGTCCTATGAATTTAACCTCAGACTCTCCAACTAGACATACAGTTGTCACAACAACTGGAACTGGTCCAACAAGTCATGTGTCTTCATCAAGCAGCTAGTTCTATCACTTCACTTCCATTTAATTTTGTACTTTGTCGTGAAGACTTTGCCTGCTCTATGTTCGAAGACTTTTTGTTCCACGTTTTGTTTTATCTTCAGCCTAGCAGCTCTTAAGTGTGTATGCTTGTATGTTCGCATGTTTTACTGTTACTTCTATCTTGTTTGCATGCTATCTTTAGTCTTGATGACTTTATTCTCTCATCGATTGCATGCTTAGCTTAGTTTTACTTCTCCCTAGCATTGCTTCGTACTGCTATTGCTTCCGCATCTTCGAAGAATTTTCTTGTTTTGAAGAGTTTGATAAAAAACTCTCTCATTCACTCCCCCCTCTGGTCGATAACTATCCCTTTCACCAGGCTCGCTTGCCAGCGTCAACTATCCTCTCTCTCAAGACCTCTCTATCTCTCTGCGGCATTTCATTGAATAACTGATGTGCGCAGTATGACAGTCTTGTCGTGCAACTCGTGGTCGCCGGAGCTGAAGGAGGAGGCTCACTAGGGAGGAGGCGGAGCCCTCGCGACATGGTTGGAGTGCATGCGGAGCGAGAGGAAGCTGCATGCAAGCTCTGCTTTCACGAGTCACACCTCAGATCCGTGCGCACGCCATACCGCCTCTCCGGATCCAATGCCACCTCGAAGACCACCAATCACATGTCATCGTCACCACGTAGGCACCTCCAGGGCAGTTCCAGTTCTGCGACGACATGGTGAGACAAAGAAGAAACATGTCAAGCACGCCAACTACAGAAGGCATGTTGCGACTCTACACCTCCGACTATCATCATTGTTGCCAAACTCAACGCGAAACCACCACATTGTCGGTTGGGCACAATGTCATGAGCGCCCCCCCCCCCCCCCCCCCCCCCCCCCCCCCCCCCCCCCCCCCCCCCCCCCCCCCCCCCCCCCCCCCCCCCCCCCCCCCCCCCCCCCCCCCCCCCCCCCCCCCCCCCCCCCCCCCCCCCCCCCCCCCCCCCCCCCCCCCCCCCCCCCCCCCCCCCCCCCCCCCCCCCCCCCCCCCCCCCCCCCCCCCCCCCCCCCCCCCCCCCCCCCCCCCCCCCCCCCCCCCCCCCCCCCCCCCCCCCCCCCCCCCCCCCCCCCCCCCCCCCCCCCCCCCCCCCCCCCCCCCCCCCCCCCCCCCCCCCCCCCCCCCCCCCCCCCCCCCCCCCCCCCCCCCCCCCCCCCCCCCCCCCCCCCCCCCCCCCCCCCCCCCCCCCCCCCCCCCCAAGGTAGACTTCCGAAACCTTCACAAACTTGTTCACCGGTAATCCACAATGCACTCTTGGATGCTCAGAACATGACGTCTGACCGTCACAAAAATCACAGTCTTCAAGTATAATAAGTCTTTGGTTCACTCAGAACAGATTCTTCAGTGACGCTCAATCACTTTGGCTCTTGGGTGTTTGGGCTTCCTCAATTAGGATTCACTCAAATGCTTCAGAGGCCAGGTTGCTCTTAAACGACACTTGTCATGCAATAACTCTAAGCAGCCAACCAACTTATGGTGGAGAGGTGGTGATGTAGGGTGAGACCCTAAACGACCGATCTTTCACGAAAGGAGCGGATCCCGTCCAAGAACACGAGGGAAAACACAAGAGGAACTCTCAAACCAACAAGATATAGTCACACATATGCTAGATTCGAGGACACATAGAGATCACACGGTCCAAAATCAACAAGGGACGATACAAAGGGTAACCGGTTCTTCTCCGTGAGGAGGTCTTCATGGGGCCACCCAAGAGGGGGTCTTGAATCCAACGTGGATCTTCTCCGAAGAGGGGCCGCGGTCTCTCTCGGGGAGATGATCCGTATGGATGAGCAAAAGCTAT
The DNA here is from genome assembly GCA_036873465.1 of Thinopyrum obtusiflorum. Classification (NCBI taxonomy): domain Eukaryota; kingdom Viridiplantae; phylum Streptophyta; class Magnoliopsida; order Poales; family Poaceae; genus Thinopyrum; species Thinopyrum obtusiflorum. Next base: position 15,177 of record JAAAWM010010254.1, on the reverse strand, counting down.
CCTCACATATGAGCTAAACCAATTCTAACCCTAGAAAGAGGTGGTGGAGTAGTATATATAGAAGTTGGGGGGCGAAGGGGTACATGGGCCTCGGCCCAACATCATGCACGCAGGCACGGTCCAGATGATCCGGATGTTGGTCCGGATGATCCGGACTTCGGGGGTCCGGATGATCCGGGTTGGCGTCTGGATGATCCGGCTGTGTCGTGGTCGCCGCGGGAGGTCCGGATGTTCGGGTCCTGGTCCGGATGATCCGGCTTCGTGGTGAAGCTTCGGGTGTCCTCGGGCGAGTTAGCCGGATCGTCCGGGCCGGGGTCCGGATCGTCCGGGTTGGGGCCGGATCTTCCGGACGGCGGTCCGGATCGTCCGGGCTTCTGCTGACTTAGCCCTTCTTCTTCTCCGTCTTCACGTCCATCCTCCTCTTCGGATTCTCCTTGCTCCTTAGCGTCTCCATGGCTAACTCCTTGATACCTGAGTATGCACAACGTCTCCGTTTGAGGTAGTAGCCATGTCTCATGTTCATCGAAGTGGAATTGTGAGAGGAGAGATGTCACCTCGGTTTCGAGAGCTCTTGCACGTGCTCGTGTCATGGGTCCATTAGGCACTTGGTGAGATGATGGTAGGTCCATGGGGATGACCTTGGGATGCTCCACATCATCTCCCCTCCCTTGGGAAAGATCCGACCTCGGATCGAAATCCTCATCACCATGGTACCGAGAGAGATCTTTGACGTTGAAGATGTCGCTCACGGAGTACTTGTCACGTGGTATGTCGATCTTGTATGCGTTGTTGTTGTAGCGTGCAAGCACCTTGAATGGTCCATCGGCTCGTGGTAGAAGTTTGGACTTGCGTTCGTTGGGAAAGCGGTCCTTGCGAAGGTGTAGCCACACAAGATCTGCAATGTTGAATATCATGGGTTGCTTGGTGACGTTGAGCTTGGTCGCGAGTCGTTGTACTTGGCGCTCGATGGTGTGCCTTGTATCTTCATGCATCTTCTTGAGGTGGTTGACTCGGGCACTGGCGTCCATGTTTGTGCGCTTGGAGTGCTAGAGGTAGAATGTCCAATGGGGACAACGGGTTGAAGCCGTAGACGACCTCAAAGGGGACTTGCCGGTAGTCGAATGTCTTGCACGGTTGTAGGCGTACTCGGCGATAGGTAGGCACTCCTCCCACTCCTTGATGTTCTTCTTTATCAACACGCGTAGTAGAGTGGAGAGCGTACGGTTCGTCACCTCCGTTTGGCCGTCGTTTTGTGGATGATATGCCGTGGAGAATAGTAGCTTGATTCCGAGCTTGGCGCATAAGTTCTTCCAAAAGTAACTCAAGAACTTGACATCGCAGTCCGAGACAATCGTCTTTGGCACTCCATGTAGACGCAAGATTTCCCTACAAAAGAGATTGGCAACATGTGAAGCATCGTCTATCTTGTTGCAAGGAAAGAAATGAGCCATTTTGGAGAATCGGTCCACAACAACAAAAACGGATCCTTGCCATTTCTAGTTCTAGGCAAATCAAGCACAAAATCCATGCTAATATCTTCCCATGGTTGATACGGAATTGGAAGAGGCATATATAGTCCATGACCCCCCCCCCCCCCCCCCCCCCCCCCCCCCCCCCCCCCCCCCCCCCCCCCCCCCCCCCCCCCCCCCCCCCCCCCCCCCCCCCCCCCCCCCCCCCCCCCCCCCCCCCCCCCCCCCCCCCCCCCCCCCCCCCCCCCCCCCCCCCCCCCCCCCCCCCCCCCCCCCCCCCCCCCCCCCCCCCCCCCCCCCCCCCCCCCCCCCCCCCCCCCCCCCCCCCCCCCCCCCCCCCCCCCCCCCCCCCCCCCCCCCCCCCCCCCCCCCCCCCCCCCCCCCCCCCCCCCCCCCCCCCCCCCCCCCCCCCCCCCCCCCCCCCCCCCCCCCCCCCCCCCCCCCCCCCCCCCCCCCCCCCCCCCCCCCCCCCCCCCCCCCCCCCCCCCCCCCCCCCCCCCCCCCCCCCCCCCCCCCCCCCCCCCCCCCCCCCCCCCCCCCCCCCCCCCCCCCCCCCCCCCCCCCCCCCCCCCCCCCCCCCCCCCCCCCCCCCCCCCCCCCCCCCCCCCCCCCCCCCCCCCCCCCCCCCCCCCCCCCCCCCCCCCCCCCCCCCCCCCCCCCCCCCCCCCCCCCCCCCCCCCCCCCCCCCCCCCCCCCCCCCCCCCCCCCCCCCCCCCCCCCCCCCCCCCCCCCCCCCCCCCCCCCCCCCCCCCCCCCCCCCCCCCCCCCCCCCCCCCCCCCCCCCCCCCCCCCCCCCCCCCCCCCCCCCCCCCCCCCCCCCCCCCCCCCCCCCCCCCCCCCCCCCCCCCCCCCCCCCCCCCCCCCCCCCCCCCCCCCCCCCCCCCCCCCCCCCCCCCCCCCCCCCCCCCCCCCCCCCCCCCCCCCCCCCCCCCCCCCCCCCCCCCCCCCCCCCCCCCCCCCCCCCCCCCCCCCCCCCCCCCCCCCCCCCCCCCCCCCCCCCCCCCCCCCCCCCCCCCCCCCCCCCCCCCCCCCCCCCCCCCCCCCCCCCCCCCCCCCCCCCCCCCCCCCCCCCCCCCCCCCCCCCCCCCCCCCCCCCCCCCCCCCCCCCCCCCCCCCCCCCCCCCCCCCCCCCCCCCCCCCCCCCCCCCCCCCCCCCCCCCCCCCCCCCCCCCCCCCCCCCCCCCCCCCCCCCCCCCCCCCCCCCCCCCCCCCCCCCCCCCCCCCCCCCCCCCCCCCCCCCCCCCCCCCCCCCCCCCCCCCCCCCCCCCCCCCCCCCCCCCCCCCCCCCCCCCCCCCCCCCCCCCCCCCCCCCCCCCCCCCCCCCCCCCCCCCCCCCCCCCCCCCCCCCCCCCCCCCCCCCCCCCCCCCCCCCCCCCCCCCCCCCCCCCCCCCCCCCCCCCCCCCCCCCCCCCCCCCCCCCCCCCCCCCCCCCCCCCCCCCCCCCCCCCCCCCCCCCCCCCCCCCCCCCCCCCCCCCCCCCCCCCCCCCCCCCCCCCCCCCCCCCCCCCCCCCCCCCCCCCCCCCCCCCCCCCCCCCCCCCCCCCCCCCCCCCCCCCCCCCCCCCCCCCCCCCCCCCCCCCCCCCCCCCCCCCCCCCCCCCCCCCCCCCCCCCCCCCCCCCCCCCCCCCCCCCCCCCCCCCCCCCCCCCCCCCCCCCCCCCCCCCCCCCCCCCCCCCCCCCCCCCCCCCCCCCCCCCCCCCCCCCCCCCCCCCCCCCCCCCCCCCCCCCCCCCCCCCCCCCCCCCCCCCCCCCCCCCCCCCCCCCCCCCCCCCCCCCCCCCCCCCCCCCCCCCCCCCCCCCCCCCCCCCCCCCCCCCCCCCCCCCCCCCCCCCCCCCCCCCCCCCCCCCCCCCCCCCCCCCCCCCCCCCCCCCCCCCCCCCCCCCCCCCCCCCCCCCCCCCCCCCCCCCCCCCCCCCCCCCCCCCCCCCCCCCCCCCCCCCCCCCCCCCCCCCCCCCCCCCCCCCCCCCCCCCCCCCCCCCCCCCCCCCCCCCCCCCCCCCCCCCCCCCCCCCCCCCCCCCCCCCCCCCCCCCCCCCCCCCCCCCCCCCCCCCCCCCCCCCCCCCCCCCCCCCCCCCCCCCCCCCCCCCCCCCCCCCCCCCCCCCCCCCCCCCCCCCCCCCCCCCCCCCCCCCCCCCCCCCCCCCCCCCCCCCCCCCCCCCCCCCCCCCCCCCCCCCCCCCCCCCCCCCCCCCCCCCCCCCCCCCCCCCCCCCCCCCCCCCCCCCCCCCCCCCCCCCCCCCCCCCCCCCCCCCCCCCCCCCCCCCCCCCCCCCCCCCCCCCCCCCCCCCCCCCCCCCCCCCCCCCCCCCCCCCCCCCCCCCCCCCCCCCCCCCCCCCCCCCCCCCCCCCCCCCCCCCCCCCCCCCCCCCCCCCCCCCCCCCCCCCCCCCCCCCCCCCCCCCCCCCCCCCCCCCCCCCCCCCCCCCCCCCCCCCCCCCCCCCCCCCCCCCCCCCCCCCCCCCCCCCCCCCCCCCCCCCCCCCCCCCCCCCCCCCCCCCCCCCCCCCCCCCCCCCCCCCCCCCCCCCCCCCCCCCCCCCCCCCCCCCCCCCCCCCCCCCCCCCCCCCCCCCCCCCCCCCCCCCCCCCCCCCCCCCCCCCCCCCCCCCCCCCCCCCCCCCCCCCCCCCCCCCCCCCCCCCCCCCCCCCCCCCCCCCCCCCCCCCCCCCCCCCCCCCCCCCCCCCCCCCCCCCCCCCCCCCCCCCCCCCCCCCCCCCCCCCCCCCCCCCCCCCCCCCCCCCCCCCCCCCCCCCCCCCCCCCCCCCCCCCCCCCCCCCCCCCCCCCCCCCCCCCCCCCCCCCCCCCCCCCCCCCCCCCCCCCCCCCCCCCCCCCCCCCCCCCCCCCCCCCCCCCCCCCCCCCCCCCCCCCCCCCCCCCCCCCCCCCCCCCCCCCCCCCCCCCCCCCCCCCCCCCCCCCCCCCCCCCCCCCCCCCCCCCCCCCCCCCCCCCCCCCCCCCCCCCCCCCCCCCCCCCCCCCCCCCCCCCCCCCCCCCCCCCCCCCCCCCCCCCCCCCCCCCCCCCCCCCCCCCCCCCCCCCCCCCCCCCCCCCCCCCCCCCCCCCCCCCCCCCCCCCCCCCCCCCCCCCCCCCCCCCCCCCCCCCCCCCCCCCCCCCCCCCCCCCCCCCCCCTTCACTGATGAAGTAATGGATCATGAATTCCCAGAAGGGTTTAAACCCGTAAACATCGAATCATATGATGGGACAACAGACCCCGCGGTCTGGATCGAGGATTTTCTCCTCCATATTCATATGGCTCGTGGTGATGATCTCCACGCCATTAAATATTTCCCATTGAAACTCAAAGGACCAGCTCGGTACTGGTTGAACAGCCTGCCAGAAAACTCTATCGGCAGCTGGGAACATTTGGAAGAAGCCTTCTTGGACAACTTCCAAGGAACATACGTCCGGCCTCCGGATGCAGATGATTTAAGTCATATAGTCCAACAGCCTGGGGAATCAGCCAGGAAATTCTGGACTAGGTTCTTAACTAAAAAGAACCAGATAGTCGACTGTCCGGACGCCAAAGCCCTAGCGGCCTTTAAGCATAGCATCCGCGACGAATGGCTCGCTCGACATCTCGGGCAGGAAAAGCTGAAGTCCATGGCGGCTCTTACGGCACTTATGACCCGCTTCTGCGCGAGCGAAGATAGTTGGCTAGCCCATTGCAACAATAATGCAAGCGATCCTGGCACCGCTGAAGCCAAGGACAGCAGCGGCAAGCTCTGACGCAATAGGCACAAGCGTCGAAACAATGGCAACCACACCGATGACACGGCGGTCAACGCCCGGAGCTACATCGCGATGTGGCCCGATATAGAGGCGCCGCACACCCTCTTTGCCCCCCCCCCCCCCCCCCCCCCCCCCCCCCCCCCCCCCCCCCCCCCCCCCCCCCCCCCCACATCCTCCATATCCATATGGCTCGAGGAGATGATCTCCACGCCATCAAGTACTTACCCCTCAAGCTCAAAGGGCCAGCTCGGCACTGGCTTAAAAGCCTCCACGAAAACTCCATCGGAAGCTGGGAAGAGCTCGAAGACGCCTTTCGGGCAAATTTTCAAGGGACATATGTCCGACCACCAGATGCAGATGATTTAAGTCATATAACTCAACAGCCCGGTGAGTCAGCCCGAAAGCTTTGGAACAGGTTCCTCACTAAAAAACAAATAGTCGACTGTCCGGACGCCGAAGCCTTAGCAGCTTTTAAACATAGCGTCCGAGACGAATGGCTTGCCAGACACCTCGGTCAAGAAAAGCTGAGAATAATGGCAGCATTAACAAGCCTCATGACCCATTTTTGCGCGGGCGAGGACAGCTGGTTAGCCAGATGCAGCACCAGCGTGGGGTCTGGATTGAGGATTACATCCTCCATATCCATATGGCTCGAGGAGATGATCTCCACGCCATCAAGTACTTACCCCTCAAGCTCAAAGGGCCAGCTCGGCACTGGCTTAAAAGCCTCCACCCCCCCCCCCCCCCCCCCCCCCCCCCCCCCCCCCCCCCCCCCCCCCCCCCCCCCCCCCCCCCCCCCCCCCCCCCCCCCCCCCCCCCCCCCCCCCCCCCCCCCCCCCCCCCCCCCCCCCCCCCCCCCCCCCCCCCCCCCCCCCCCCCCCCCCCCCCCCCCCCCCCCCCCCCCCCCCCCCCCCCCCCCCCCCCCCCCCCCCCCCCCCCCCCCCCCCCCCCCCCCCCCCCCCCCCCCCCCCCCCCCCCCCCCCCCCCCCCCCCCCCCCCCCCCCCCCCCCCCCCCCCCCCCCCCCCCCCCCCCCCCCCCCCCCCCCCCCCCCCCCCCCCCCCCCCCCCCCCCCCCCCCCCCCCCCCCCCCCCCCCCCCCCCCCCCCCCCCCCCCCCCCCCCCCCCCCCCCCCCCCCCCCCCCCCCCCCCCCCCCCCCCCCCCCCCCCCCCCCCCCCCCCCCCCCCCCCCCCCCCCCCCCCCCCCCCCCCCCCCCCCCCCCCCCCCCCCCCCCCCCCCCCCCCCCCCCCCCCCCCCCCCCCCCCCCCCCCCCCCCCCCCCCCCCCCCCCCCCCCCCCCCCCCCCCCCCCCCCCCCCCCCCCCCCCCCCCCCCCCCCCCCCCCCCCCCCCCCCCCCCCCCCCCCCCCCCCCCCCCCCCCCCCCCCCCCCCCCCCCCCCCCCCCCCCCCCCCCCCCCCCCCCCCCCCCCCCCCCCCCCCCCCCCCCCCCCCCCCCCCCCCCCCCCCCCCCCCCCCCCCCCCCCCCCCCCCCCCCCCCCCCCCCCCCCCCCCCCCCCCCCCCCCCCCCCCCCCCCCCCCCCCCCCCCCCCCCCCCCCCCCCCCCCCCCCCCCCCCCCCCCCCCCCCCCCCCCCCCCCCCCCCCCCCCCCCCCCCCCCCCCCCCCCCCCCCCCCCCCCCCCCCCCCCCCCCCCCCCCCCCCCCCCCCCCCCCCCCCCCCCCCCCCCCCCCCCCCCCCCCCCCCCCCCCCCCCCCCCCCCCCCCCCCCCCCCCCCCCCCCCCCCCCCCCCCCCCCCCCCCCCCCCCCCCCCCCCCCCCCCCCCCCCCCCCCCCCCCCCCCCCCCCCCCCCCCCCCCCCCCCCCCCCCCCCCCCCCCCCCCCCCCCCCCCCCCCCCCCCCCCCCCCCCCCCCCCCCCCCCCCCCCCCCCCCCCCCCCCCCCCCCCCCCCCCCCCCCCCCCCCCCCCCCCCCCCCCCCCCCCCCCCCCCCCCCCCCCCCCCCCCCCCCCCCCCCCCCCCCCCCCCCCCCCCCCCCCCCCCCCCCCCCCCCCCCCCCCCCCCCCCCCCCCCCCCCCCCCCCCCCCCCCCCCCCCCCCCCCCCCCCCCCCCCCCCCCCCCCCCCCCCCCCCCCCCCCCCCCCCCCCCCCCCCCCCCCCCCCCCCCCCCCCCCCCCCCCCCCCCCCCCCCCCCCCCCCCCCCCCCCCCCCCCCCCCCCCCCCCCCCCCCCCCCCCCCCCCCCCCCCCCCCCCCCCCCCCCCCCCCCCCCCCCCCCCCCCCCCCCCCCCCCCCCCCCCCCCCCCCCCCCCCCCCCCCCCCCCCCCCCCCCCCCCCCCCCCCCCCCCCCCCCCCCCCCCCCCCCCCCCCCCCCCCCCCCCCCCCCCCCCCCCCCCCCCCCCCCCCCCCCCCCCCCCCCCCCCCCCCCCCCCCCCCCCCCCCCCCCCCCCCCCCCCCCCCCCCCCCCCCCCCCCCCCCCCCCCCCCCCCCCCCCCCCCCCCCCCCCCCCCCCCCCCCCCCCCCCCCCCCCCCCCCCCCCCCCCCCCCCCCCCCCCCCCCCCCCCCCCCCCCCCCCCCCCCCCCCCCCCCCCCCCCCCCCCCCCCCCCCCCCCCCCCCCCCCCCCCCCCCCCCCCCCCCCCCCCCCCCCCCCCCCCCCCCCCCCCCCCCCCCCCCCCCCCCCCCCCCCCCCCCCCCCCCCCCCCCCCCCCCCCCCCCCCCCCCCCCCCCCCCCCCCCCCCCCCCCCCCCCCCCCCCCCCCCCCCCCCCCCCCCCCCCCCCCCCCCCCCCCCCCCCCCCCCCCCCCCCCCCCCCCCCCCCCCCCCCCCCCCCCCCCCCCCCCCCCCCCCCCCCCCCCCCCCCCCCCCCCCCCCCCCCCCCCCCCCCCCCCCCCCCCCCCCCCCCCCCCCCCCCCCCCCCCCCCCCCCCCCCCCCCCCCCCCCCCCCCCCCCCCCCCCCCCCCCCCCCCCCCCCCCCCCCCCCCCCCCCCCCCCCCCCCCCCCCCCCCCCCCCCCCCCCCCCCCCCCCCCCCCCCCCCCCCCCCCCCCCCCCCCCCCCCCCCCCCCCCCCCCCCCCCCCCCCCCCCCCCCCCCCCCCCCCCCCCCCCCCCCCCCCCCCCCCCCCCCCCCCCCCCCCCCCCCCCCCCCCCCCCCCCCCCCCCCCCCCCCCCCCCCCCCCCCCCCCCCCCCCCCCCCCCCCCCCCCCCCCCCCCCCCCCCCCCCCCCCCCCCCCCCCCCCCCCCCCCCCCCCCCCCCCCCCCCCCCCCCCCCCCCCCCCCCCCCCCCCCCCCCCCCCCCCCCCCCCCCCCCCCCCCCCCCCCCCCCCCCCCCCCCCCCCCCCCCCCCCCCCCCCCCCCCCCCCCCCCCCCCCCCCCCCCCCCCCCCCCCCCCCCCCCCCCCCCCCCCCCCCCCCCCCCCCCCCCCCCCCCCCCCCCCCCCCCCCCCCCCCCCCCCCCCCCCCCCCCCCCCCCCCCCCCCCCCCCCCCCCCCCCCCCCCCCCCCCCCCCCCCCCCCCCCCCCCCCCCCCCCCCCCCCCCCCCCCCCCCCCCCCCCCCCCCCCCCCCCCCCCCCCCCCCCCCCCCCCCCCCCCCCCCCCCCCCCCCCCCCCCCCCCCCCCCCCCCCCCCCCCCCCCCCCCCCCCCCCCCCCCCCCCCCCCCCCCCCCCCCCCCCCCCCCCCCCCCCCCCCCCCCCCCCCCCCCCCCCCCCCCCCCCCCCCCCCCCCCCCCCCCCCCCCCCCCCCCCCCCCCCCCCCCCCCCCCCCCCCCCCCCCCCCCCCCCCCCCCCCCCCCCCCCCCCCCCCCCCCCCCCCCCCCCCCCCCCCCCCCCCCCCCCCCCCCCCCCCCCCCCCCCCCCCCCCCCCCCCCCCCCCCCCCCCCCCCCCCCCCCCCCCCCCCCCCCCCCCCCCCCCCCCCCCCCCCCCCCCCCCCCCCCCCCCCCCCCCCCCCCCCCCCCCCCCCCCCCCCCCCCCCCCCCCCCCCCCCCCCCCCCCCCCCCCCCCCCCCCCCCCCCCCCCCCCCCCCCCCCCCCCCCCCCCCCCCCCCCCCCCCCCCCCCCCCCCCCCCCCCCCCCCCCCCCCCCCCCCCCCCCCCCCCCCCCCCCCCCCCCCCCCCCCCCCCCCCCCCCCCCCCCCCCCCCCCCCCCCCCCCCCCCCCCCCCCCCCCCCCCCCCCCCCCCCCCCCCCCCCCCCCCCCCCCCCCCCCCCCCCCCCCCCCCCCCCCCCCCCCCCCCCCCCCCCCCCCCCCCCCCCCCCCCCCCCCCCCCCCCCCCCCCCCCCCCCCCCCCCCCCCCCCCCCCCCCCCCCCCCCCCCCCCCCCCCCCCCCCCCCCCCCCCCCCCCCCCCCCCCCCCCCCCCCCCCCCCCCCCCCCCCCCCCCCCCCCCCCCCCCCCCCCCCCCCCCCCCCCCCCCGGGAGCGATTTCGGGCGACGAGGGCGTGTTTTGTACTATAGTGGGCGCGAGCGGTTTCGGGCGAGGAGAGCGTGTTTTGAAATAGTGGGCACGAGCCATTTCGGGTGAGGAGAGCGTGTTTTGCCGACCACGGTTTATGAATTATTCGGCACATGTCATTTCGGCTGAGGAGAAGGCGCACTTGTATGAAGTTACGAACCTACCCTCAATGTACAACAGGCCAGTTGATGCGTGTCCCACATAGGACGGTAATTTCGCGTCTCCCATTTATTTGCTAGGGCGAATTCCACCGAGCAGAGAGGATGTTTAACGGTTCGTTCAAATTTTGGGAGAACGAGCATCCACGTCTACCTTACCAAGTCGATTCGGATCAAATTTTGAAATATTAGCTTGCCACTTCTTTTTTAGATGGAGAGATGATGCTCGGGAGTAATGTGTTTTTACATGCTCGTTGCTAGCGATTTACTATATGACAAATAGTTGACCCACTCAAAAACGTGAATCAAACCCAAAATGAAATATCCCGATTCAATGAAATAGCTCATTCAATAGGTCAAAATAGTGAACTAAATCCAAAATTGAACACCTCAATCGAGTAGCATGTTGTACAGTATTTTAGTACTCCATGAACATGTTGAAAGTCAAATTAATGAACTTGTTTGATATACGCATATATCCGTTCATGTGTGGATTGCAGACAACATGTTCTCCAATTTAAACCCCCCCCCCCCCCCCCCCCCCCCCCCCCCCCCCCCCCCCCCCCCCCCCCCCCCCCCCCCCCCCCCCCCCCCCCCCCTTCTCTCTCTCTCTCTCTCTCTCTCTCTCTCTCTCTCTCTCTCTCTCTCTCTCTCTCTCTCTCGCCGACAATCTTCAATTCTGTCGCACGCATCCGACACAAAAACCTTGTTCGTGCCTCTCCCTTTCTCTCCATCTCCCTCTCTCTCTTTGTGTGTGTGTGGGGGCGGGGGGTCTTTCTATTTCGCATGCATATATACACCATCTATAGGTCTCTCTCGCACACTATGTATGATACTCTAGCTAGTCCAAGCTAGATATCTTGGGTGCACTCATCGTACGCACACAGATTCCTTGGCTCTTTGCCTATAACTCTCTCACGCACCACTATGTCATCTCGGAGCTCTCCCCCCTCTCTCAAACTCTCCATCCACCTGGGTCACACATACCCCCCCCCCCCCCCCCCCCCCCCCCCCCCCCCCCCCCCCCCCCCCCCCCCCCCCCCCCCCCCCCCCCCCCCCCCCCCCCCCCCCCCCCCCCCCCCCCCCCCCCCCCCCCCCCCCCCCCCCCCCCCCCCCCCCCCCCCCCCCCCCCCCCCCCCCCCCCCCCCCCCCCCCCCCCCCCCCCCCCCCCCCCCCCCCCCCCCCCCCCCCCCCCCCCCCCCCCCCCCCCCCCCCCCCCCCCCCCCCCCCCCCCCCCCCCCCCCCCCCCCCCCCCCCCCCCCCCCCCCCCCCCCCCCCCCCCCCCCCCCCCCCCCCCCCCCCCCCCCCCCCCCCCCCCCCCCCCCCCCCCCCCCCCCCCCCCCCCCCCCCCCCCCCCCCCCCCCCCCCCCCCCCCCCCCCCCCCCCCCCCCCCCCCCCCCCCCCCCCCCCCCCCCCCCCCCCCCCCCCCCCCCCCCCGTCAGATAGCTGAGAGGGGGAAAGAGATATTCCATCCACTCGATAATGCAGTGCATGCAAAAATTTTAGAAGTCAAACTTCGGAAACTTTGATCAAGTTTACGCAAATGTTATTTATATCTACAATACCAAAGATACATAATATGAAACTACATCTCACGGTGAATCTAATGGTATATGTTTGTCGTACTAGATGTAATTCTTTTTCTCCACGTACATGGTCAAACTTTGTGATGTTTGACTTTTCAATAAATCTATATGCTATGGACCGAGGAGAGTGCCTCAGTTGAGACAGATCAAGTGCGTGTGAAGGAGAATGAGTAAGTGTGCAAAAAGAGTATGTGTGTGAAAGAGAAAGTGACAACAAACGCTAAATTAGAGAGAGTGTGTGTTTTTTTGTTTCTTATGCGAACATATCACGCATGCATCTCGGAGATTTAAAAGCGAGGCGAGGAGATACACGAAGATAGCTAGTGTGTGGTTGTTTGCAACGGAGAGAGACACCCCTGTAGCACATGTCCAATAGAGGTCTGGCCAACAAGGAACAAAGGTCGAGAGGGACACATGGATGGCATGGACACATGGGGAGGGAGAGAGGGTGTGTTTGTGATAGAGAGATCTCGTCGAGATCGTGAGGGGACTATATGGGTGGGAGATCGAGGGAGTGCGTGCGCGATAGAAAGATGCCCCGAGAGAAATCGAGATAGACCATGCACATGTTTGTGATGGAGACTAAGATTAGCTAGTCATATACATATAGGGGGGACTGCGTGTGCCTACAATTGAGTGAGAGACCATCATACTTGGCTAGCTGGGCATGAGATTGTGTGTGTGTGCGCGTGTGAGATGGAGAGAGAACGAGGGGGAGAGATAGAGTTTTAGATGGGCCTATCGAGTGCGAGTGAGATATGCATGTGTATGTGTGATCTAGGTGGATGGAGAGTTTGAGAGAGGGGGGAAGAGCTCCGAGACGACATAGTGGTGCGTGAGAGAGTTACAGGCAAAGAGCCAAGCAATCTGTGTGCGTACGATGAGTGCACCCAAGATATCTAGCTTGGACTAGCTAGAGTATCATACATAGTGTGCGAGAGAGACCTATAGATGGTGTATATATGCATGCGAACTAGAAAGACCACCCACACACACACAAAGAGAGAGAGAGAGATGGAGAGAAAGGGAGAGGGACGAACAAGGTTTTTGTGTCGGATGCGTGCGACAGAATTGAAGATTGTCGGCGAGAGAGAGAGAGAACAGGAGTCCGGGAGAGGGGGAGGTCGTGTTTTATGCTTCAAAGACTGATATAAACCATGTTTCAGTATAAACTTGTATTCAAATATTTAAATTGGAGAACATGTTTTCTGCAATCCACACATGAACGGATATATGCGTATATCAAACAAGTTCATTAATTTGACTTTCAACATGTTCATGGAGTACTATAATACTGTACAACATGCTACTCGATCGAGGTGTTAAATTTTGGATTTAGTTCACTATTATAACCTACCGAACGAGCTATTTCATTGAATCGAGATATTTTATTTTGGGTTTGATTCGCGTTTTTGAGTGGGTCAACTATTTGTCATATAGTAAATCGCTAGCAACGAGCATGTAAAAACACATTACTCCCGAGCATCATATCTCCATCTAAAAAAGAAGTGGCAAGCTAATATTTCAAAATTTGATCTGAATCGACTTGGTAAGGTAGACGTGGATGCTCATTCTCCCAAAATTTGAACGAACCGTTAAACATCCTCTCTGCTCGATGGAATTCGCCCGAGCAAATAAATGGGAGAGGCGAAATTACCGTCCTATGTGGGACACGCATCAATTGGCCCATTGTACATTGAGGGTAGGTTCGTAACTTCATCCAAGCGTGCCTTCTCCTTGGCCATAATGACTGTGCCAAATAATTCATAAACCATGGTCGACAAAACACGCTCTCCTCGCACGAAATCGCTCGCGCCCACTATAGTTCAAAACACGCCCTCCTCGCCCGAAATCACTCCCGCCCAGAGAAGCAAAGTTACTCTACTATCCCCGACCCTCAGTACATAGAACCAAGCCGAGAAGCCTATAGGCAAGGGTAGAACTATAACTCCCCCTCACATTTCAGACAAATGCGTCTGTAAGACATGGTTCCACTCCCCTCCCAATCCCCCCCCCCCCCCCCCCCCCCCCCCCCCCCCCCCCCCCCCCCCCCCCCCCCCCCCCCCCCCCCCCCCCCCCCCCCCCCCCCCCCCCCCCCCCCCCCCCCACAGCCGCCCTCCTCCCTAATGCCGGAGACGCTGTCCAATTGCCGTCGTGCACTGGGCCGTGTGCCTCTTACTCCGTGCTGCTGGTGCTGCCTCGACGACGGCCGCGTGAACCGTACCGGAGCCGCCCCTTCACGGCGCCGGAGCGGCTCCAACTTCGGATCCGTCCAGAGTCCTGGCGCTGCTTCCGCGTAGCCGTCGACCGTCGCGACATCGCTCTTTCCCTGCCGCCGGTCACCACCGCAACCCCCCCCCCCCCCCCGGTAGGCACCGCAACCGCGCCAGCCTCACCGACTCGGCAGCTGGACCTGCCTACTTCACCATGCCGCCAGATAGGTCCCCCCCCCCCCCCCCCCCCCCCCCCCCCCCCCCCCCCCCCCCCCCCCCCCCCCCCCCCCCCCCCCCCCCCCCCCCCCCCCCCCCCCCCCCCCCCCCCCCCCCCCCCCCCCCCCCCCCCCCCCCCCCCCCCCCCCCCCCCCCCCCCCCCCCCCCCCCCCCCCCCCCCCCCCCCCCCCCCCCCCCCCCCCCCCCCCCCCCCCCCCCCCCCCCCCCCCCCCCCCCCCCCCCCCCCCCCCCCCCCCCCCCCCCCCCCCCCCTCCTCAATCTCTCTCAAACTTTATATCTCCCTGGTTCACACATACACATGTCTTGCTCGCGCTATACATATAGACCCATCCAACACTCTCCGCCATTGTTCTCTCTCTATGTGGCACGCACCCCCCTAATAAGTACCATAATCCCTCACTCCATCATAGGCGCAAGCACTCCCCCCCCCCCCCCCCCCCCCCCCCCCCATCAGGAACACACGTATTGTCTCCTTCCATCCATACGTCTATCTCGATATCTCTCGGGGTATCTTCTATCGCGCACACACCTTGTCACTCGATCTCCCACCCGTGTAGTCCCATCACGATCTCCAGGGGATCTCTCTATGACAAACATACACTCTCTCCTCCCCATGTCTGCATTTTCTCCGTACGTCTCTCTCGACCTCTCTCCCTTGTTTGTCAGACCCCTCTTGGCCATGTGCTAGGGGTCTTGCTCTCTCGGTTGCAAACAACCACTCACTATCTCCTCACCTTGCTTCCGTTGTCGAAGATGCATGTGTGATATGTTTGCATAAGACACACACGTTTTTTCTCGACTTTTATCGAGTGTTGTCCATGTCTCTTTCACACACACACACACACACACACACACACACACACACACACACTTTTTTCAGTCACTCTTTCTATTTCACACACACACTCTCTCTAGTTAGGTACTCTCTCACGTCCATAAGCATATGGATGTTTTGAAAAGTCAAACCTTAGAAAAGTTTGACCAGGTATATGTGGAGAAAAACATTTACATCTGGAAAGATCATTAGATTCATCACAACATGTACTTACTTCATACTATCATTTATCTTTGGTATTGTAGATATAAGTAATTTCTTTATAAACTTGGTCAAAGTTTCAAAAGTTTGACTTTAAAAAAAATGTTGGAACTACGTTATCGAACGGAGGGAGTAGCTCTTTCTCTCTCTCTCTCTCTGCTGTCTCTCACGGGCCTCCCCTCTCACACGAACACTCTATACCGATGGATTATACGCTCACTGTGTCAGCGTATAGCTCCGTATATTGTTTAGTTGATCGGTCAACCAGTCCACATGCTGCCTTGTCAGCTCGTGTTCTGTATCTTCGTGTGCTGGCCCATGTGGCAGTGGGTGAAAATAAGTAAACTAGATGCCCATCTGACACACG
>JAAAWM010010253.1:0-36811 GCA_036873465.1 Thinopyrum obtusiflorum | reverse complement strand
GCAAATAACACAAGTTGGGCTCACAAGGTTATCGTCGTCTACCTGATCAGGGCAGCACGCACGCATAACCTCCCCTCTTTGGTGGTACCGGTAAACGAGCACGCGGTCAGACCAAGTCAAGGCTGTCCCATTCCGACAGATGTGGCTGCACGGGTGAGTCCGGGTCAGTCGAACTTGATCAACCGTTAAGGTCAGTTTTAATAAGTGACATAACCAACAAGGTTGTTTATCATGAATAGCTTAACATGGCAGTAGTTATGCAATCCTATCATTTCTTAGAAATTATCACTCATTAAATAATGCAAATAATCCAATATTAAACCAACACCATTGAAATGCTGCATGCAATGGATGATGCGGCTTGCCTTTCTCAAAAGAGTTGCCCTTAAACTGCTGGTCTTCAAAACCACCACAATCTGCTTCTGAAAATATTTTAAAATAGCAAAAGAAAATGTCACATAATGCATTTTTGTTCACCAAAAATTCTGTGAGCATGAGAAAAATACCAAAATTTACCAGCAAATAGAGGAGATCAAGACAAAAGCAGAGCAAAAAGAATCAATTGATTTAGACTTAGGGATAAAAAGTAATGGATGGTCAAATTTTCTGGTCAAACTGTATTTTAAATAGAAATTCTAAATTTTCTCGAAAGGCCACGTCGAAAGCGTATTTTCCAAATACGCCTCCACTTATGTTCAGATTCAGACGCGGCAGAGTCACTGACGAGCGGGCCCTGGCTGTCATATTTAAAAAGAAAAGGAGGGGAACAATAAACAGGCGGCTCACCGACGGCGATAGCCGGAGTTAGCGACGGCGGCGAGCTCGGGAGATGGTGGAGATGGATCGGCCACTCAACGACGGTCCTCCCTGTACTAGTGGCGTTTTCGGAGACAACCTGATGGCGTCGCTCTCTTCTTCTCCGGTGGTGGCTGGTTCGGGGGTCGTCGGTGACTGCGATTCCGGCGGAGTTCCGGCTAGGAAAGAGGTCGGCAAGGTCGTGGTGAAGCACTGAGCTCGTGCGTGTACCCGTGCAGCGCTGGGGTAGAGCGAATCGGGCTATGGCAATCTGGGGATCGGCGGCAGAATGCCGGCGAGCGGCGAGGCCAGAGGGCCTCTCAGGCGTGGCTCGGTGCTCTAAGGGTCAAGACGAAGTGGAGCGAGTGGGGTGAAGAGCGAAGAGAGGCCGGGGAGGTCTATTTATAGGGGAAGGCGGAGCTTCTGGACTCGGGCGCGCCGCAACCACGTCGCCAGAGTGAGGACGTCGTGCTGGCTGGCCCGGCGTGGGCGACGCGATGGAGGAGGGCAGGAGGAGTAAATGCGCTCGCTGGCGGCACGCGGGGAAGACGATGGCCTGCGAGGCCACAGTGCCAGCACGGGCGCCACAGTGGCCGCGTGCGGTGGCGGCCGCCGGGAGCGACTCTGGCGAGGGGAAGGTTCGGGAGTGGGGTACGTGGACGGCAGTGGCGATGTCGGCACCACCGGACACCGTATGGCAATGCGGGGCAGCCAGAGTCGTCCCATCAGATGCGGTCGGCGCTTAGAGCGCGTGCACAGGCATGCCAGTGCCATGCTCACCATGGGCATTAGCACCTGGAGGCCACGCACGCCTGGTACACCATGTCCAACACGTTGTCCTTAGATTGCGTAGTCCCCCTGTGCCACTGGTTTGGCTAGATACATTCTAAGATGGAGTGTAGCTTCAAGAATAGCTTCTGACAGTAACTTTGGGAGGGATCTGGGGAGCAGATGAGCTGGAGATGGTGCCAATGGAGATGTCTGGAGTGATCTAGGTTGGAAGGACTACATGCTGGCAAATTTTGAGAAACTTTGGGAAAGATTTGAACATAGTTCCTGTGTAACTTGCAATCTGGTTCAGAAATTTGCTGAGGAAGTAGTACTCACATAGATGATCTACTGGAGCTGAAATTTGGTATATGGGAGTTATTTGGTGGGTAGAGGATGCCATAAAAATTTCAGCTCAAATGGATACCTCTAGATGGTACTTCCTTCACAGAGGTTCAAAATGAGCAGAAACTTGGCAGAATATTATTGCTGAAAATTTGTACTGGGCTAGATAATACTTTTGGATATTGTGGGAAGATATGATCTCTAGTATCACTGGGATTGATTTGGGAATTTTCTGTGGCATAGAAATATGAGTTGCTTCACAATGGGTCAGTGCTGTCCAAAAGATAAATGGAATATTTTGGACAAACTTTTGTACCGGACCATGAAATGTTTTTGAAGATTGTGGGAGTAGATGATGACAAGATGGTTTGGCATTAATTTGGGACTTATCTGATCAGCAGAACTATAGGTTGCTTCACAACCCATAGTGAGATCAAGTATTTTTAATAAAGGAAATGGATTAATATGAGAAAATAAAAATTAGGGTTTGGACCAGAAGGTGTGAAGCAAGATTTTGGCAAGATGTTAATGGCTTTGGATCACTTTGGAGAAGACATGGAATAACCCTTAAGTCCAAAGTCAAAAGATCCACTGAAAAGCAAATAAATCTAGAAGAATTTTGAGAGGAATTTTTTTGTTGCCAAAATTGGGGTGTCACAAACCTACCGCCCTTAGGATGAATCTCATCCTCGAGATTCGGTTGCTCAGGGAACAAATACGGATACATGGACAATGATATTAAAAAACTGAAATTATTTCCTTTTTCCTTAAGAGATAGAGCTAAGGAGTGGTTAGTGTCTTTACCTAAATATAGCATTGATTCTTCGTCTAAATATAATGATGTTTTTATTGGCAAAAAAATTCCTCCTGCAAAAATTATATCTTTGAAGAATCAAATTATGAATTTCAAACAACTTGATCAGGAGCATGTTGCCCAATCTTGGGAAAGAATGAAACTTATGCTAAAAAATTACCCTACTCATGGATTAAGTCTTTGGATGGTAGTGCAAAATTTCTATGCAGGACTAAACCTTGTTTCTAGGAACCTCCTAGATTCTGCTGCGGGTGGTACATTCATGGGGATCACTCTTTGAGAGACAACTAAGCTTCTTGACAACATGACCGCAAACTATTCCCAATGGCACACCGAGCGAGCTCCAACTGGTAAGAAGGTAAAATCTGTCGAGAAAATTTCCTCTCTCAATGAAAAAGTTGATATGATTATCTCCATGCTTGCTACTAGAAATACGACTATTTATCCAAATGATGTGCCATTGTCTACTTTTATTGAGCGAAATAAAGATTGTGTTGATGTGAATTTTATTTCTAGAAGTAATTTCAACAACAATGCCTATAGGGGAAATTTGATAATAATCCTAGGCCGTATCCTGTTTATTCCTCAAATGCTTATGGAAATTGTTATAATAATAATAATAGAATACCTACTGATCTTGAGAGTACAATTGAAGAATTTTTAATCCTCAAAAAGCTTTCAATGCTACGATAGTGGACAAATTAGTAACTTTGATGCTATGACTAGAACTGTCGATAGGCTTGTTCATGAGGGGGATATGATTAAGATTAAAATTTTGCCACCTAATAAATATGAAATGCCTGAATCTTTGAAAGTTATTCAAGTTTCTATTGATTATAATGCTAAAATGATTGCTATGTTAAGAGCTAGAAGAGAGTGAGAAGAAAGAGATGCTGAATTACGACATGTTGCTAGTAATGATGTGGATGGTAAAACTATAGATGTGTCACCCATTGAATCTTTGTTTAGAAATATTAAAAGTATTAAAAAATATGATAAAGGGACTGAACAATAGTCAACTTTAAGAAGAAGGAGTCCCAATTGTTCAGAGGGTGAAAATCTTGATGCTAAAAATGATAAAAGTGGGTTTGGAGAGGTCCAGACTTTAGGTAGCATTACACCTACTTTTTTAGATTTCAAGGACTTTAATTATGATAACTGCACTATTACTAAATGTATTACCTTGTTGCAATCCATACTAAATTCACCCAATGCCTATGATCATATTAAAGCTTTTACTAAACACGCCATAAAAGTACTTACTAAGGCTAATGAAGAAAAACTTGATCTTGAGGTTTCCATCCCTAGAAATTAGATGATGGATGGGAACCTACTATTAAAATTAAGATCAATAATTATGAATGCAATGATTTATGTGGTCTAGGAGCAAGTGTGTCTACTATGCCTAAAGCACTATATGATGTTCTTGGTTTTGATGCTATGTCAGTGGTTTTGATGCTATGTCAGAATGTTCTTTAAATTTGCACCTTGTGGATTCTAGTATTAAAATGCCTATGGGGAGAATAAATGATGTGCTTATTATTGCTAATAGAAATTATGTTCCCATAGACTTTATTATTTTGGATATTGAATGTAATCCTACATGTCCTATTATACTTGGAAGACCCTTTTTAAGAACTGTAGGTGCAATTGTTGATATGAAGGAGGGCAATATATATAAGGTTCCAGTTTCCATTGAAGAAAGGTATGAAACACTTCCCAATAAAGAGAGTTAACCCTCCTTATGAATCTATTATGAGAGCCACATTTGATATATCTTTAGATGATAAAACTTGATGCTTGCATTATGCCTAGCTAAAAGGCATTAAAGAAAGGCGCTTGTTGGGAGGCAACCCAATATTTTTACGTATTGTTTTTGTGGGTCAACATGATTATTGCTACTGTAGTAATTATGTTTTATTTTTTATTTTATTTTTATGCCAAGTTAAGCCTTTGGGATGTTGCAATTGCATGTTTGTTAGGTTCTATGCAGACACAGGAACTTTTATGCCCAGTGTTTGAATTTTTATTCTGTATTGGAACATGATCAATTCTAGAAATTTTAACACCGTACTGCATTACAAATTGTATGTTATGTCCTAAGTTTTTAGAATTTTTGGAGTTACAGAAGTATAATAGTTTATTAGATCTTTACAGACAGTTTTGTTTTTCATAGATTGCTGTTATGTTTTCATTATGTGCTTGTTTTAGAGTTTTCATGGCTTATATTGGGGGATATAAATTATGGAAATAATTGTATACAGTAGCTATTATCTGGAAATAAATATGCATCTTGTCTTGACAGTACATGATTGGGAGATTTATTTTATATGTACCAACCTATCTCACGAGTTCTGTTGAGTTTTATGTGGATGAAGTTTTTTTGATCGAGGGGAGACATCGATATGAGGGGAACAAGAAGCGGCAAGAGCCTAAGCTTGGGGATGCCCAAGGAACCCCAAGGTAATATCTAAAGGAGACTCAAGCATCTAAGCTTGGGGATGCCCCGGAAGACATCCCCTCTTTCGTCTTCAATAACTATCGGTATTTTTTGGTTGGACCTATATTTTAATTTGTTCACATGATATGTATTTTGCTTTTAATTTAGTTTTGTTTGGTGCTCATCACAATCATTATGTTCTGGTCACACTTCTTGAAGCGACACACATCGGTCTTATATTTGTAGAATGCTCATTGATCTTCACTTATATCTTTTTTGAGTTGAGGCTTTTATAGAATTTGCTCTTTTCTCACTTATATCTTTTTAGAGAATTGAAGTAATTGGTAATTTGCATGAATTATGTTTTGGTCCTAAAAATTATAGGTATATAGAAGTGGTATAATAAAAACTTGCATGAACTTGTAGATCACTGAACTTGATAATTGGGTTCTTTGCAATAATTTTGAGATAAGGTCTGAGTAATTAATTTATTTGTAGCTAAAAGAACTTGTGCTAATTAGTGGAGAGGTGTCATAAAGTCAAACACGTTAATACTTGTCGTCATTGAAGTGAAACTAATTATGAGGGGTCTAAATTGAAGAACATTGTAAGTAACGACCTTTGTAGAATGGGTCGGGAAGCCTAGCGGACTTCAGTTCATCAAACTCACCTCTTGAAGTAATTGGTTTTATGGTTAACTCTGTGTAGACTATGAAGTATTAGTGAAATGTTTTGATTTATGAGTTGCGGTCTTTAAAGCACTTCCACCTATCCATATTTTGCTAGCCTCTTCGGTATCGTGTTTTGCCCACTCTCATCTCGAGACATGGTGCATCCTTCACCGGTATATCTAAACCCCGTGTGAGGACTTCCTCTTGTTCTCCTCCACATAAACCACCTTCTTCCTCAAAATAGCCACCATACCTACCTATTATGGCATTTCCATAGACATTCCGAGATATATTGCCATGCAACTTCCATTGTTACTATTCATTACATGACTATCATTATGCTTTGCATGATCATATAGAGCTAGCATGTTATTTGTGGCAAGGCCACCGTTCATCATTGTTTTACATATTACGCTAAATCATTGCACATCCTGGTACACTGCCAGAGGCATTCATATGTAGTCATTATTTTTATTTCAGAGTTGTATGTAAATAAATGTGTGATGTCTATTAGAGTATGCCTCTACCTGTGAGATAAAAAAAGAGGCCAAAGTGCCCAAGAAAAGAGGCCAAAGAGCCCACCTAAAAAAATTAAAATGAGAGAAAAAGAGAGAGGAGGCACACTACTATCCTTTATACACACTTGTGCTTCAAAGTAGCACCATGTACTTCGTGTTGAGAGTTTTCATATTCTTCATTTCATTTCATATGCTAGTGCAATTTAACATTATAGAACTTGCCTTGTATATTCCGATGACGACCTCCCTCAAATGCTCAAGGTCTTCATGAGCAAGCAAGTTGGATGCACACCCACTAAGTTGCATTAGGAGAGCTTTCATACACTTATAGCTCTAGTGCATCCATTGCATGCCAATCCCTACTCCTCGCATCAATATCGATTGTAAGGCCTCTCCATTGCCTAATGATCGGCCGCATTGATGTGAGACTTTCTTATTTTTTGTGTTCTTATAAATCCCCATCATCGTTCTATTTGCCATCCAAAGTGCTAAGACCAAGCCTTGTAAGTTGAGCATTAAGCGAAGTGCTAAGTTGTTGAAAAGGATTTGTCATAAATATTGATTGCTTGACTGAAACTCTAGGTTGTGTTATGATAATTTTTTTGAATATGATAAAACCTTGAGTGATTGGGGACATGAATATGACATATGAATATTGATTGGTATTGCATAAAAACACTAATCGGTGAAAAGCAATAGTGATTTTTGTTTACACATTTTGATGTTACTTGCTTATTATCAATTATAAATTACTGCTTTGAATTACTTTTGTCTTGAGTTCACACCATGTTACATCATTTGATCAAGAATATGTTGGGTAGAATTCAACATAAAAAATTATTTTTGTTTATCATTTACCTACCCGAGGACGAGCAGGAATTAAGTTTGGGGATGCTGATACGTCTCAAACGTATCTATAATTTTTTATTATTTCATGCTATTATATTACCTTATTTATACACTTTTCATAGCAATTTATATTTTTTCTGGACTAACCTATTAATTTAGTGCCCAGTGCCAGTTCCTGTTTTCTGCTTGTTTTTGGTTTCGTAGAAAATCAATATATACGGATATCAAAATCAGTTGCCGATTTAATACGATTTTTTTGGGTAACAAGAAACACATGCCCCCCCCCCCCCCCCCCCCCCCCCCCCCCCCCCCCCCCCCCCCCCCCCCCCCCCCCCCCCCCCCCCCCCCCCCCCCCCCCCCCCCCCCCCCCCCCCCCCCCCCCCCCCCCCCCCCCCCCCCCCCCCCCCCCCCCCCCCCCCCCCCCCCCCCCCCCCCCCCCCCCCCCCCCCCCCCCCCCCCCCCCCCCCCCCCCCCCCCCCCCCCCCCCCCCCCCCCCCCCCCCCCCCCCCCCCCCCCCCCCCCCCCCCCCCCCCCCCCCCCCCCCCCCCCCCCCCCCCCCCCCCCCCCCCCCCCCCCCCCCCCCCCCCCCCCCCCCCCCCCCCCCCCCCCCCCCCCCCCCCCCCCCCCCCCCCCCCCCCCCCCCCCCCCCCCCCCCCCCCCCCCCCCCCCCCCCCCCCCCCCCCCCCCCCCCCCCCCCCCCCCCCCCCCCCCCCCCCCCCCCCCCCCCCCCCCCCCCCCCCCCCCCCCCCCCCCCCCCCCCCCCCCCCCCCCCCCCCCCCCCCCCCCCCCCCCCCCCCCCCCCCCCCCCCCCCCCCCCCCCCCCCCCCCCCCCCCCCCCCCCCCCCCCCCCCCCCCCCCCCCCCCCCCCCCCCCCCCCCCCCCCCCCCCCCCCCCCCCCCCCCCCCCCCCCCCCCCCCCCCCCCCCCCCCCCCCCCCCCCCCCCCCCCCCCCCCCCCCCCCCCCCCCCCCCCCCCCCCCCCCCCCCCCCCCCCCCCCCCCCCCCCCCCCCCCCCCCCCCCCCCCCCCCCCCCCCCCCCCCCCCCCCCCCCCCCCCCCCCCCCCCCCCCCCCCCCCCCCCCCCCCCCCCCCCCCCCCCCCCCCCCCCCCCCCCCCCCCCCCCCCCCCCCCCCCCCCCCCCCCCCCCCCCCCCCCCCCCCCCCCCCCCCCCCCCCCCCCCCCCCCCCCCCCCCCCCCCCCCCCCCCCCCCCCCCCCCCCCCCCCCCCCCCCCCCCCCCCCCCCCCCCCCCCCCCCCCCCCCCCCCCCCCCCCCCCCCCCCCCCCCCCCCCCCCCCCCCCCCCCCCCCCCCCCCCCCCCCCCCCCCCCCCCCCCCCCCCCCCCCCCCCCCCCCCCCCCCCCCCCCCCCCCCCCCCCCCCCCCCCCCCCCCCCCCCCCCCCCCCCCCCCCCCCCCCCCCCCCCCCCCCCCCCCCCCCCCCCCCCCCCCCCCCCCCCCCCCCCCCCCCCCCCCCCCCCCCCCCCCCCCCCCCCCCCCCCCCCCCCCCCCCCCCCCCCCCCCCCCCCCCCCCCCCCCCCCCCCCCCCCCCCCCCCCCCCCCCCCCCCCCCCCCCCCCCCCCCCCCCCCCCCCCCCCCCCCCCCCCCCCCCCCCCCCCCCCCCCCCCCCCCCCCCCCCCCCCCCCCCCCCCCCCCCCCCCCCCCCCCCCCCCCCCCCCCCCCCCCCCCCCCCCCCCCCCCCCCCCCCCCCCCCCCCCCCCCCCCCCCCCCCCCCCCCCCCCCCCCCCCCCCCCCCCCCCCCCCCCCCCCCCCCCCCCCCCCCCCCCCCCCCCCCCCCCCCCCCCCCCCCCCCCCCCCCCCCCCCCCCCCCCCCCCCCCCCCCCCCCCCCCCCCCCCCCCCCCCCCCCCCCCCCCCCCCCCCCCCCCCCCCCCCCCCCCCCCCCCCCCCCCCCCCCCCCCCCCCCCCCCCCCCCCCCCCCCCCCCCCCCCCCCCCCCCCCCCCCCCCCCCCCCCCCCCCCCCCCCCCCCCCCCCCCCCCCCCCCCCCCCCCCCCCCCCCCCCCCCCCCCCCCCCCCCCCCCCCCCCCCCCCCCCCCCCCCCCCCCCCCCCCCCCCCCCCCCCCCCCCCCCCCCCCCCCCCCCCCCCCCCCCCCCCCCCCCCCCCCCCCCCCCCCCCCCCCCCCCCCCCCCCCCCCCCCCCCCCCCCCCCCCCCCCCCCCCCCCCCCCCCCCCCCCCCCCCCCCCCCCCCCCCCCCCCCCCCCCCCCCCCCCCCCCCCCCCCCCCCCCCCCCCCCCCCCCCCCCCCCCCCCCCCCCCCCCCCCCCCCCCCCCCCCCCCCCCCCCCCCCCCCCCCCCCCCCCCCCCCCCCCCCCCCCCCCCCCCCCCCCCCCCCCCCCCCCCCCCCCCCCCCCCCCCCCCCCCCCCCCCCCCCCCCCCCCCCCCCCCCCCCCCCCCCCCCCCCCCCCCCCCCCCCCCCCCCCCCCCCCCCCCCCCCCCCCCCCCCCCCCCCCCCCCCCCCCCCCCCCCCCCCCCCCCCCCCCCCCCCCCCCCCCCCCCCCCCCCCCCCCCCCCCCCCCCCCCCCCCCCCCCCCCCCCCCCCCCCCCCCCCCCCCCCCCCCCCCCCCCCCCCCCCCCCCCCCCCCCCCCCCCCCCCCCCCCCCCCCCCCCCCCCCCCCCCCCCCCCCCCCCCCCCCCCCCCCCCCCCCCCGCAGTAGGCATTAGTAGCACAGAAATCAACCCAAATAAATAGTTCACATTTGACAGCAGAATCAGCCTGTCCAAAATATGATTCTCAAGAGAGAGAAAAACACTGTCCAAGAAAACGAGAAACAGAGACCACATGCTAGAAAGCAGCAGGGCCATTCATTCAGGGAACAGAAGATGTAGCAAAAGCAGCAGCAGGTAATCCTTATAACTAAAGGCTAAGGCCCAGTTTGTTTGGGCTTTAGCTTGAGCTTTTGCAGCTTCTAAGCCCCTATAAGCACAAGCCCAAACAAACAGCTAAAAACATGGGCTCGGCTTGATAGAAGCCGCCCTCCAAAATGCACTACGAAGCAAAAGCACCTCCAGACCAGCTTCCCTTGACCCGCACAGGCTTCTCACCCTCCCACAGAACGTTGCCCTCCCCCCTTGGAACTAATTACAGCCAAAATGCCATTCGTATATATAGGACAAACCCCTT
Source organism: Thinopyrum obtusiflorum (assembly GCA_036873465.1). Classification (NCBI taxonomy): domain Eukaryota; kingdom Viridiplantae; phylum Streptophyta; class Magnoliopsida; order Poales; family Poaceae; genus Thinopyrum; species Thinopyrum obtusiflorum. The sequence continues at coordinate 26,479 of JAAAWM010010253.1, read as the reverse complement.
CACAAATCTGAATCGGCTGCAACCCCCACCCCATTTTCCCCAACTCATGCCCGAGAGAGAAGAAAGAGGCGGCGCTCTAGGGTTGGGGGCCCGCCGACGCCGCCATCTCCGGCCACCCCTGTGGCCGGCGCTCATCTCTCCGTCAGCCAGACCTCTCCTCCCTTCCTCCTCGTCTCCCCATTGCCCTGAGGCACCCAGCCGCCACCACCCGACAACCACCTCACGGCGCACGCCTGCCTGTTTGGAGCCACGACGGTCGTCCACCACTACCAGCGTCGGCCATCTTCTCTGTCAAGGCTCCACCACGACGGTCATGCTCCTACCCGTCGACCTCACACCTCCCCTCCCCTTCCCACCATGTTCCACCAGTCCCGACAGGAATGGATACAGGAGAGGCGAGCATCACCAATCCCGCCGCCGGACAGATTCGCCGTCGACCTAATTATTCCCGTCGCCGCCTACTGGACATGGCTGCTTCTTTCCATCTCCACGAGCTTTCCCGCTGTTAATTTTGTTGCTGTGTCAGGGTGTATAATTGCTACAGATCTGGACAAGGTTGTGCGTAAAGGTTGATTACTAATAATAGAATTTTATTAGTGATAGTTACTTAGCACAAAACAATAATTTTTGGGCTAAATTAGGTGGTAAACATGTTATTTGAGCTAATATACAACATAGTCTGATAAATTAGTGATTAAATAACATTTTCACTACAGGGGTATTATAGACTTTCACCACCAGCTGCTGTCACACCAGCCGTCCTAAAAAAGTTACCAAACAGGATTTTTGGCCTTCTCAGCTTCTACCAGCTCTAGCCCGCTTCTCAGCTTCTACCAGCCTCCAGCCACTTCTCGTTCAGCCGCAGCTCAAACAAACACGGCCTAAGCATCCAGCGTTGGCACCTGTCAGCTACTTCATAGCTACCAACACCGGCCAATAAAAAGTAGCACAAGTACTAGATACCTAGGAGGGTGTGAACTTGGTGCCAGCCGGTTCGCCGGCTTTGTGGATCTAGAGATCATTTGTTTGTACAAGTACAACTAGCAAGCACTTTTATTATCGGAGCTATTTAATTTCCAACAGTATCATAAAAATGTAATGTAAAATCCTGGTGTTGTGCACCAGCACTATAGCAACAGTACGTATCAGCATTCACATTCACTTCCTAAAAATCAAACGATTAGAAGAATTGCATCCTCAATCAAGTATGCTGGCAATATGAATTTGCTACTCCAAACGAATCAGCAGTCAGTGATACTGTTTGTTAAAAGAATATATTTTGTCCATGTGTAGAAACAAATAAAGAAACTGACCTTGATAATATTTGGCATACCCAATAATAGATTAAAGTGCATATTTGACAGCACAAAGCAACAATGTGTCCCCAAAATTAAAAACGAGATTACCAAGCTACAGACTAACCATATCCGGCACAAGAAATTTGTCCCATCAAATTGTTTACTCCCGGCCATATAGGCACAACAGCACAACCTTACCTTGCGCCATGGCCATTGTTCAGGGGCAGGGCGTGTTTGTGTTGTACCTACCGGCGCCCCTCCTTGGAGGCCGAGGACGAGGAGCAGCACCGGCGTTCGCCGCAACCGTCTACGAGCAGGACAAGGCCGCGGTGCCCGCCCTCGTCTTGGACCAGCGGCTGCAGGGTGCCGCGCATCCGTGGATCCTGCGGGAGGAGGTCCTCCGCGCCGCCCTGCTTGAGGTGGACCATCATGAGGCGAGGGTACGCATGGGGGCGCTGTAGACGACGAACAAGAGCCGCCGGAGATGCGCCAATGACGAAGGCGATGCCGGCGGCCGAAACTCTAGCACGACTGTGGGTTTTGGGCGAGCGGTAGAGGCCGAGAGGGGGAATTCTTGACGGAGGGGAGGATGGACCCGAGCGAGGCGAGTTCAGTGGTGTGCTCCGCGCCGGTGATACCCGCCAGAATCGCTGGAATCGGGAGCGGGCAGTCATGGCGGCTGAAGGAACGGAGGAGAGAATGGGGATTAGGGTTAGCTGGGTGTGGATAGTGGGTTAAATAGGCTGGCTCGAAATTTTTGCCACTGGCTGCGTCGGCAACTTAAAATTTTGCATGTTCACATGCGTGCTCTCGAAATTTCTACCGCGTCTTCCTTTTATTTTTAATTTCTGCACATATACTATTTGGCTATATCCAACTGACATGTGGGCCAAACAAGGATCTACACATGACACATGAGCAGGAGCCATCGGTGACGGTCTAGATGGTGTATAAAGAAAGAAAATGTTAGGCCCAACAAGTCATATCTATGACGATTTCCATGACAAATGAGCTACCTTTTTGACAGGGCAGCCAGATCTGCTGATCCATGACATTTTTCATGACGGATAAGAGAATTCATCATCGATTGTGATGATTTTCGAGAACGTCACCAGAAATCCGTCACGTATTAACAGATTTCTTGTAGTGTGTTAGTAGTTCCATTAGGACCTACGGGTCCATAGTAGTAGCTAGATGGTTCTCAATCTTTTTGGATCTTCAATACTATGTTCTCGTAAGCCTTCTCACATGATCGGGATCAATTCGATGTAATCGGTGGTATGTTTGTTGGGACATGATGAATTGTCACTTTATGATCAGGTTTTTCATTGAAATCAACTGAATCTTTTGAGGTTTTGTTGCTGCATAATTAAATAACTTTGTATGCTCTCCGATCAATCTATCTTCTTTGGCCAAGTTTGATGGGTTTTTCTTCAATGGGAGCGGTGCTTTGTAGTGAGTTCAATCTTGTGGTGCTCTAACACAGTGACAATAAGGGCCAAGACACGTATTGTATTGTTGCCACTAAGGATAAATCGACGAGGTTTTGTCATATTGGTTGACTTCTTCCTGACTACATTATGTCATCTTGCTTATTGCGATACTCTATTTCTGGCAAACTTAATACCTTGAGATGCATGCTGGATAGCAGTTTTGGTGTGGAGTATTAGTAGTAGATACAGTTGAATTAACCATCTACTTATCACGGACGTAATGCCTATATGATATTATGCCATGAATGATCATAGTTATAAATATTGCAATTCGGTCAATGCCCCAATTGTAATTTGTTTACAATGCTACTTGCTGTTTTTGAGAGAGATGGCACTAGCGAACCTATGGCCCTCGGGTCTATTCTCCATTACTGAATTTTTCTAAGAAATTTCTCCTTTTATTTACCGTGCTACTTTACTACTATCTGTCTCTATTATTTGTGGTTGATCTTGTAACTAGCAATACAAGGGGCTTGACAACCCTCTTGATGTGTTGGGTGCAAGTTTGTATTTGTTTGTGCGCAGGTGCTGCCAAAGTTGCCAGCTTGGGAGAGTCCTACTGGATTGATAACCTTGGTTCTCTAACTAAGGGAAATACTTTGCTGCTGTTCTACTTCACCCTTCCGCTTTGAGGGAATCCCAGCAACTCCTACGGGAGTCAGCAGTGAGCCCCTTGTGATTGATTATGGCTTTTGATTCACCATGTGTTTGATGGCTTTTTGAAATGAACTTGTTCATTCGATTCCTTTTGGCACAATTATGGTTATGCTTTAGTTGTTTGTTGGATTAGATGAAGTTTATTTATGTTCGTAGTTGAATTATGATGTGGTCCATTTGAATTGTTTATGTTTGTGTTGAAATGTGGTGCATTTGTTTGGATTTTTGCGCAAACGTTTGGATGAATTGGCAAAAAAAAAATTGGGGAGGGGGGGATGAGCTAGATGAACAAAACTTTAATTCCTTGAAAAATGGAGAATTTAAAGATGGGGGATCCCCCCCCCCCCCCCCCCCCCCCCCCCCCCCCCCCCCCCCCCCCCCCCCCCCCCCCCCCCCCCCCCCCCCCCCCCCCCCCCCCCCCCCCCCCCCCCCCCCCCCCCCCCCCCCCCCCCCCCCCCCCCCCCCCCCCCCCCCCCCCCCCCCCCCCCCCCCCCCCCCCCCCCCCCCCCCCCCCCCCCCCCCCCCCCCCCCCCCCCCCCCCCCCCCTATTTTATATTATTTTTGGGACTAACCTATTAACCTAGAGCCCAGAGCCAGTTTCTGTTTTTTTCCCTATTTTTGAGTTCCGCAGAAAAGGAATACCAAACAGAGTCCAAACGGAATAAAACCTTCGCGATGATTTTTCTTGGACTAGAAGACAACCAGGAGACTTGGAGATGAAGTCGGAGGAGCCACGAGGAGGCCACAAGGACGGAGGGCGCGCCAAGGGGGGTAGGGCGCGCCCCCACCCTTGTGGGCCCCTCGTGCACATCCTGACCTAATTCTTTCACCTATATATTCCCATATATCCCCAAACCACCAGAGGCATCCACAAAAACACTTTTCCACCGCTGCAACCTTCTGTACCCATGAGATCCCATCTAGGGACCTTTTTTGGCACCCTGCCAAAGGGGGATTTGATCATGGAGGGCTTGTACATCAACCCTACTGCCCTTCTGATGAAGTGTGAGTAGTTTACCATAGACCTACGGGTCCATAGCTAGTAGCTAGATGGCTTCTTCTCTCTCTTTGAATCTCAATACCATGTTCTCCTCGATGTTCTTGGAGATCTATTCGATGTAATACTTTTTTGCGGTGTGTTTGCCGAGATCAGATGAATTATGGATTTATGATCAGCTTATCCATGAATATTATTTGAATCTTCTCCGAATTCTTTTATGCATGATTTGATATCTTTGTAATTCTCTTCAACCTATCGATTTGGTTTGGCCAACTAGATTGGTTTTTCTTGCAATGGGAGAAGTTCTTAGCTTTGGCTTCAATCTTGCGGTGTCCTTTCCCAGTGACAGTAGGGGAAGCAAGGCACGTATTGTATTGTTGCCATCGAGGATAAAAAGATGGGGTTTTCATCATATTGCTTGAGTTAATTACTCTACATGATGTCATCTTACTTAATGCGTTACTCCATTCTTTATGAACTTAATACTCTAGATGCATGCTGGATAGAGGTCGATGTGTGGAGTAATAGTAGTAGATGCAGAATCGTTTCGGTCTACTTGAAACGGACGTGATGCCTATATTCATGATCATTGCCTTAGATATCGTCATAGCTTTGCGCTTTTCTATCAATTGCTCGGCAGTAATTTGTTCACCCACCGTATTATTTCCTATTTTGAGAGAAGCCACTAGTGAAACCTGTGGCCCCTGGGTCTATTTTCCATCATATAAGTTTCCGATCTACAATATTAGTTTCCGATCTACTCTTTTTGCAATCTTTTACTTTCTGATCTATAAACCAAAAATACCCAAAATATTTACTTTATCGTTTATCTATCTCCATCAGATCTCACTTTTGTGAGTAACCGTGAAGGGATTGACAACCCCTTTATCACATTGGGTGCAAGTTGTTTAATTGTTTGTGCAGGTATTCGGTGACTTGTGCGTTGTCTCCTACTGGATTGATACCCCCCCCCCCCCCCCCCCCCCCCCAATACTTATCTCTACTTTGCTGCATCACCCTTTCCTCTTCAAGGGAAAAACCAGTGCAAGCTCAAGAAGTAGCAAATCCATCGTACACTGGTACAACGACGTGCTATACAAACGGTTTTTAACCCCTTTCCATGATGACATTTGGAACCGTCGCCAAGTGAGTGTGGGCGATAGGGGGGGTCCTTCCCACACGACCCAGAAATCGTCGGGGATAGGCCCTCCTGGGATACCAAATGAGCTCGTGTGCGATCGGGCGAGGCATCGAAACCCAATCATTTCCGTAGGTATGTACATCCCACACGGTGAATCCTAGAAAAACATTTCTGTAGGTATGTATATCACACACAATTCTTTGTGTTGAAACGTTTGTGCAAGGTGGCCTACCGCAAAAAGTTCGCTGCCGGAAACCGTGTGTGATTGTTAGTTGATCGAACATGCCTACTTTCTAGAAACCATGCGGGTTGTTTGAGTTCATCGCCCACGATGATGTCTGAGTAACCGTTTGCAATAGAAAACCCAAATAAGCAGGGTAATTAGCTTATTATTGATAATCCATGTACTAATCAAACCGATATTTCTTATAAAACACACCAGATATTTCATATCCGTATAACAGCAACCAGGATTTCATAATCGAATTACATCAGATAGCTTCGGCACTCAGTTACGCCATTACACAACAGCACCAAGTTTCACATGCAGCATCAAAAACCTTTGGAAAGTAGCATCATACACGGTAAATAGACAGATGAATCTCATCTGGGAAACTGTAGAAGCGGAAGGCTAATATTGAGCCTTCAGTGATGTTGAATGTCCTTGCAACTTTAGGTCAGCGGCTATGGATAATTGCCCGCCCAACCTTCGTCCTCTTCAGCAAGACTTCAATATTGTACCATGGGTGTTGAATGAATACCTTCCTCGCCTCTTGACCATGCAGGTGGTTTGAGAGGTAATCATCGGTAAACTATTTTGAAAAGTACTGAAAACAAAGCTATGCATAAATCGCTGTCATAAATTTTGAAATGGCGCAAGGGGTAAAAACAAGGTAAAAGAGTAGTACCATCCTATAGTTGACTGCTGTCTTCTTCATTGTGCAAACAAAGATCTTGCTGTTATTCGTCGCAAGTTTCTTCATCCTAACAATCTTTCTGAGTTTCTTGACTTGACTGATATTCATGGACATCTCATTTCCCCATATGCAAAATGGGTCGAATAGTGGGTCTAAGCCTCTGACAGCAGGACCTACATGTGCAAGACCAAATTGTAAGAAACCTAAATATTAGAATGATTCCTGCAACTACACAATAATATGCTATTAGCCAAAGGACCCTGCTTGAACAAACCTCCATGGTAAACCACAGTGTCTCCCATTGTTTCCCTGTTCCCTGCAACACACATAAGGAAGATCTTGATCAGGTTAACTGAGAGTTGCCATACTATCAGTAGAATATGTATTGAGTACAACCAAATTCGATTGGTGTCACATGCATAACAATACAAAATTGTACCCACAGCAAATGAAAATCAAATTGCAGAACTGAACCAAACAGTTAAATGGACAACAGACCAAATGAACCAAAATAGTTAACTGAGAATGACATTGCAGAATAGAAACATGTACTAGAAGATAAGACAGTTAAAAAAACAAAGAATGCTTGAGAACAGTACTACGAAATGTAGCAATTGTTGGACCAAAGTGTTAACTGAACATCACATTCCATAGGACCAAACTATTAACTGAACATCAGATTGCATATTAACATTACAGAGGACAAATCACTAGAAGGCACTGGCGGTGGCCTCGAGAAAACAGCACGAATTGTATTTTAAAGTAGACAACCACGTGGCGGTGTCGACGGTGGCCTCGAAGACGAGGTGCTCCTCCAAGATCTGGCGGTCGACACACATGGCAGCCATAGCGACCTCGTGCGCACGTGCGGCCGCATGCTACTGAGCTACATGTTATACTGTGTGCAAAATGGCTATGGGCGGCGCTTAATTGGAGGAGGGAGGCAGTGTTTTCGGTGGAAGGTGTCGCGCTGTCGGTCGGGGCATGTGGGACGGGAAAGGAGGAGGATGGTTTGGGTGGGGTGTGGATTACCTGACCATATCGACGAGGCCGCGCAGCAAGAAGAAGGGTCGGCGGCGAGGAGGCCGCACAGCAAGAAGAAGGGTCGCCGGTGAGGAGGCGGCGCTGCAAGAAGAAGGGTCTCCGGCGAGGAGGCGGCGCTGCAAGAAGAAGGGTAGCCTGCGAGGAGGCGGCGCTGCAAGAATAAGGGTCGCCGGCGAGGAGGCTGAGCTGCCAGTAAAGCAGTAGTGAAGGTTTGAACTTGGAAAGCAAGGAGGAACAGTGGCAATGTGGCTTTTGGTGGGAGGGAGGGGGCTGGGAGATAGATATTTCCGCGGTGGTAAAAAAATTTCACTCGGTGCCGCGAGAAACTGGCGCGCAAGTGTGGTTCAAGCGGGGGCGGTGGAATGTAGATGACGAAGCTTCCTGCGTAAGCCAGACAAGACGGTGCGCCAAGATATTTTATATCGCATCCCACACGATTCTTTCTAGTAAATTGTTTGTGGTACACCTAATTTTTTCATTATGTTTTGAAAGACAAAATGGTGTTATGGAGGGAAAGGATGGTGTTTGAATTGTTAGAACATTTACGTATAGTGAACATGCAACTAGTACATGAGTGTCGTGTTTAAATTTGGAATTATTCCGGGTTTGTTTGGCATTTTTATGCATTAATTGAGTTTTTGGGCATTTAATGTGCATAATTCAAATTTGAACTACAAGCACATGCTCTAATGCACCAAAGTTTGTTGAAAAATCACATGTGTGTCTTTTGGTGAATTTATAGGTCCCATGCAAGAAATGGGAATGAAATTCAAACATGTGGGTGTCATGGCTCGGCCGGAAAGATTGAGAAACTTGGTTTTTTAATTCCTGTAAATCTGAAACACGCCTGAAAATCATGAAACTTGGCATGGTGTTATGACATGGCACCAACATGCTGCGGTAATTTTTTTCGGCCAAATTGGGACAAGCTTTGGTGTAAGCTTCTTGCAAACCGGAGCTTCCCTCAAGAAGGCTCGTGGTTCCGAGAGGGAACGTGTCACCTCCGTGTGCGAAACGACAGACGTACACTGCCTTCTCCCGCCTGAATGTTTTTACACAGGCAGATTAGACCAAATAGAAGTATCATGCTAAATTTTGTAATTATTCCGGGTTCGTTTGGCCTTTTTATACATTAATTGAGTTTCTGGGCATTTAATGTGCATAATTCAAATTTGAACTACAAGCACATGCTCCAGTGCACCAAAGTTGGTTGAAAAATCACATGTGTGTCCTTGGGTGAATTTTTAGGTCCCATGCAAGAAATGGGAATGAAATTCAAACATCTGGGCGTCGTGGCTCGGCCAGAAAGATTGAGAAACTTGGTTTTTTAATTCCTGTAAATCCAAAACACGCCTGAAAATCATGAAACTTGGCATGGTGTCATGACATGGCACCAACATGTTGCGGTAATTTTTTTGGCCGAATTGGGACAAGCTTTTGTGTAAGCTTCTTGCAAACCGGAGCTTGCCTCAAGAAGGCTCGTGGTCCGAGAGGGAACGTGTAACCTCCGTGTGCGAAACGACATACGTACACTGCCATCTCATGCCATAATTTTTTTACACAGGCAGATTAGACCAAACTAGAAGTATCGTGCTAAATTTTGGAATTATTCTGGGTTCATTTGGCCTTTTTTATACATTAATTGAGTTTCTGGGCATTTAATGTGCATAATTCAAATTTGAACTACAAGCACATGCTCCAGTGCACCAAAGTTGGTTGAGAAATCATATGTGTGTCCTTGGGTGAATTTCTAGGTCCCATGCAAGAAATGGGAATGAAATTCAAACATCTGGGCGTCATGGCTCGGCCGGAAAGATTGAGAAACTTGGTTTTTTAATTCCTGTAAATCCAAAACACGCCTGAAAATCATGAAACTTCGCATGGCGTCATGACATGGCACCAACATGCTGCGGTACTTTTTTTGGCCGAATTAGGACATGCTTTGGTGTAAGCTTGTTGCAAATCGGAGCTTCCCTCAAGAAGGCTCGTGGTTCCGAGGGGGTACGTGTCACCTCCGTGTGCGAAACGACATACGTACACTGCCTTCTCCCGCCTTAATTTTTTTACACAGGCAGATTAGACCAAAATAGAAGTATCATGCTAAATTGGAATTATTCCGGGTTCGTTTGGCCTTTTTTATACATTAATTGAGTTTCTGGGCATTTAATGTGCATAATTCAAATTTGAACTATAAGCACATGCTCCAGTGCACCAAAGTTGGTTGAAAAATAATATGTGTGTCCTTGGGTGAATTTCTAGGTTCCATGCAAGAAATGGGAATGAAATTCAAACATCTGGGTGTCGTGGCTCGGCCAGAAAGATTGAGAAACTTGGTTTTTTAATTCCTGTAAATCCAAAAAACGCGTGAAAATCATGAAACTTGGCATGGTGTCATGACATGGCACCAACATGCTGCGGTATTTTTTTTGGCCGAATTGGGACGAGCTTTGGTGTAAGCTTCTTGCAAACCGGAGCTTCCCTCAAGAAGGCTCCTGGTTCCGAGAGGGAACGTGTCACCACCGTGTGCGAAACGACATAATTAAAAAAAGCCACATGCGGCAACGCTCGAAATACACAAGGGAAAAAGAAGAAGGAAGACAACGATTTGGCTCGCTGATCTCTACTTTCTTGATGCATTGCTGCAGGCCGCGGGAACTAGTCTCCGCGGCAAGCGGCGATGAGCTCTTTCTTGTCCTCAAGATGCTGCTTGAGAGCATCCACGGATTCCTCCACCAGCCTTCTACGCTCGATGCGCAGCATGGCATTCTCGTCCATAAGTTTCTCGACGATGACGCTGGTCCTCTTCAACAAGGCAGTGGTCTCCTCCTGCTGCTCCGCACTTCCGATGATCTTCGCCCTCAGCAGGTCGCGCTCGGCCCGGAGCTTCGCATTGCTCTCATTTAGTTGCCGCATGACGCCGGTAGCCTGTTCAAAAGAGGCTTTCATGTCGTCCTGCAACCTCACCTAGCCAGAGATCTGATCCATCTGGCTATGGACGATCGCATGCATGCGCCTGTAAGAGTCCTCGCCTGCCCACGAGACATTTTTCTAGGCTGCCGCAGCGCGGGAGGACATCTCTGCTGCATTCGCGGCGCGATGGGACATCTCTTCTGCTTCCGTGGCGCGGCCGGACCAGGCTGCCGCATTGACGGCGCGGCGGGACCTGTGTGCTGCTTCGGCGGCGCGGCGGGACCTCTGTGCTGCTACGACCGCGCGGCGGGACATGTCGGCTGCGTTCGCGGCGAGGCGGGACATCTCTCCTGCTTCCGCTTCCATGCTCGCATCTCCCTGGTGGAAATCTCTTGACCCAGAACTCATGCTGGCCATGGCCAACGCAAGGGAACGATGATGAATGACTTGTTTGTTTTTGTGGATGAGGAGTTGAGGAGGAATGTGGAGTCATCTTGGAGTAGTAGTATTTATAACCGAGTAGTAATACGCTCCTAAGTGGGAAACCGTTTAGGTTTGATCGGTGTGAACATGTTTGCAATTTGGAATGTGACGGGACGCATGCTCAAAATTTACTGACGGTTATAAGTGCGGCACTATTCTTGGAAGGCGTAAAGTGGGCACGTACACCTTCTCGACCGCGTATGTGGCATTTGCACCATAGGGTGCACCGCAATAGGCAATGTCAGCACACGTCTTGTTCCAACAACCGTGCGCGCTCATTATTACCATCGCGCACGCTTCTTTTAATTAGAATGTGTGTGCCCGTCTAGCGCACACACGTTGATCTATCTAACTGTTTCAGTTTGTTGTGGCTGATCGCAAACAGTTCATCCGTGTGAAGTGTATGCGATCAATCGCAGACACTTTGATCTGGCTGACTCATTTCTGTTCTGTTGCCTAATCGCAAACAGTTAATCCTTCTAAAGCGTATGCCCTCAATCGCACACACCTTTATCTAGCTGCCCATTTCTATTGTTCCTCCTCATCACAAACAGTTCATCCGAGTGAACCATATGCTGTATATCGCACACGCCTTCATCTGGCTGCCCGTTTCTTTTGTTCCGCATCGTTGCAAACAGTTCATTGAACTGAACCATATGCCCTGCATCGGACACAAAACTAAAATATGAACCGTGTTTGATGGCTCCGCCATCGCAAACGTTTTGCACCTTTTTTTATGGTTCTTTTACACCACCGTTTGCGATTATTGCATCGCACACAGTTTTGTCGAAGGGTCTCTGATTGTAGTGTCACGTTAGCAGCATCCTGCAGTAGTGCTAGCTCACAAGTAGCAAAGCTGGAGAGGCCTGTGATGGCGAGGAATGTAAATGGTGGTGAGGGAGAACAAAATACATGACATAGGCAAGAGCGAAAAAAATACGAACCTCAGTTGGCACGAGCAGCTAATGGGCCACCGACCACCGCCAGCTACAAACAGAGTACAAATGCCGAGAAAGCTCAAAGCTGTGGAGTCTAGCAACAATGAGGAAGGTAAAGGATGATGAGTGAGAAGAAAATACACAACATTTCCAAGTTGGAAACAAATGCGAACCTCGGTTACCACGAGGAGTTAATGGGTTGTCGATCGCCGCTGACAACAAACAGGGTAGGAATGCCGAGAAAGTTAGAAAAAACCAGTGATACATCTCCAATGTATCTATATTTTTTATTGTTTCATGCAATTATATTATCATTATTGTCTGCTTTATATCCCATTTTATATAATTTTTATGGACAAACCTATTAACTTAGTGCCCCGTGCCAGTTCCTATTTTTTGCCTATTTCTTTATTTTGCAGAAAAACCATACCAAACGAAGTCCAAACACGATGAAGCTTTACGGTGATTTTTTCTCGACTACAAGAGACCGTAGAAGCTTCGGGGAGAGACCCGATGACCCACAAGTATAGGGGATCAATAATAGTCCTTTCGATAAGTAAGAGTGTCGAACCCAACGAGGAGCAGAAGGAAATGACAAGTGGTTTTCAGCAAGGTAATTTCTGCAAGCACTGAAATTGTCGGTAACAGGTAGTTTGATAGCAAGATAGTTTGTAACAAGTAACAAGTAACAATAGTAACAAGAAGTGCAGCAAGGTAGCCCAATCCTTTTGATGGAAAAGGACAGGCCGGTATGGTCTAAGATAATAAGTAAAACGTTCTTAAGGGCACACGAGAATTTCATCTAGACACTTTCATCATGTTTATTTGATTCGTGTTCACATGTGGGTGTACTGGTGCTTGGGTGCTGTTCTTACTTAAACAAGCCTCCCACTTATGATTAACCCCCTCACAAGCATCCGCAACTATGAAAGAAGTATTAAGATAAAATCTAACCATAGCATTGAACATACGGATCCAAATTAGCCCTTTACGAAATAGCGCGTAAACTAGGGTTTAAGCTTCTATCACTATAGCAACCGATCATCTAATAACTACTCCACAATGCATTCGCTTAGGCCCAAAGATGGTGAAGTGTCATGTAGTCGACGTTCACATAACACCACTAAGGGAATCACAACATACATATCATCAAAATACCGAACGAATACCAAATTCACATGATTACTTGCAACATGACTTCTCCCGTGGCCTCAAGAACAAAGGCAACTACTCACAAATAATATTCATGCTCAAGATCAGAGGGATATTAAATAGCATAATGGGTCTGAACATATAATCTTCCACCAAATTAACCATATAGCATCAACTACAAGATGTAATCAACATTACTAGTCACCCACAGGTACCAATTTGAGGTTCCGGTACAAAGAATGAACACAAGAGATGAACTAGGGTTTGAGATGAGATGGTGCTGTTGAATTTGTTGATGAAGATTGGCCTCCCAAAGATGAGAGGGTTGTTGGTGATGACGATGGCTTTGATTTCCCCCTCCGGGAGTGAAGTTCCCCCGGCGGAATTGCTCCGCCGGAGGGCAAAAGTGCTCATGCCCAAGTTCTGCCTCGAGATGGTGGCGCTCCATCCCGAAAGTCCTCTCCTTGTTTTTTAGGTCAAAAGACCTTATGTACCAGAAGATAGGCACCAGAGGTGGGCTGGGTGGCCCACTACCCACCAGGGCGCGCCGGGGGGGGGCCCCCCCCCCCCCCCCCCCCCCCCCCCCCCCCCGGGGGGGGGGGGCTGGCGCGCCCTGGTGTCTTGTGGCCACCTGGAAGCCCCCCTCTGGTAGTTCTTTTCTCCAATATTTATTACATATTTCAAAATAATTCTCCATAAAATTTCAGCTCATTTGGAGATGTGCAGAATAGGTATCACTGACATAGCTTTTTCAGGTCCAGAATTCCAGTTGTCGGTATTCCCCCTCTTTGTGTAAAACTTGCATATTATGAGAGAAAAGGCATTAGAATTACTCCACAAAGTTTTATAGTACATAAAAACACTATAAATAACAGTAGGAAAACGTGATGCAAAATGGACGTATCAAGACCAGAAGACCCATGATACATCTCCAACGTATCTATAATTTATGAAGTATTCATGCCATGTTTACAACAATTTTATATGGTTTTGGTATGATTTGATTAGAACTAACCCGGACTGATGCTATGTTCAGTAGAACTACCGTGGTGTTTTTTTTTTGTAGAAATAGAAGTTCTCAGAATGGGCTGAAAATTTACGGTGATTTTTTGTGAACCAAAAGAGACCCACGAAGCTTCGAGGAAGAACCAGAAGCCTCACGAGTAAGCGACAAGCCTGGGAGGCACGGCCACCCCCAGGGTGCATGGGGAAAGCTTTTCGCTCCCCCGTGGTCCCCCTTGACGCAAAACCAACGCCTAAAATTTCTATAAATACCAAACACCCAGAAAGAAACCTAGAACTTCCGCTCTATCACCGAAAGCCTCTTTACTGAAGCGATCTCATCTGTAGCCCTGCTCTGGCAGCCTGCCTGTCGGGGGAAACGACACCTACGGGATCACGGGGAATCCCTTTTGCTACGGTTGGCGGGCGCGGGGCTATGGAAAGAGCGGGATTAGAAGATCAACGCAGGGGGATTATCCAAGTTCGGACCGCAAGTGATGCGTAATACCCTACTCCTGCTGGTTTATGTTTATCTGGTGTTCTTGGACTAGCTACAAAGCGTGTAGGGTCCAAAAAGTCTAAATCCTTCCTCAGTACGCCACGGGCCTCCTTTTATAGTCAAAAGGGGTTGCCACCGTGGCACACAGGAGGTGGAAAGTTGTACAGTAGTCGAGTCTATCTCCTGGCACCGTAGGACAAACGCATTTAATGCGCTGCCGATGTGCCCTTCTTGCTTTATCGGGGACGGCGAGGAAGCTCGTCCCAGCTGTCGCCACCTCGCTTGGCTTCGACGCGCGTCCGAGATGACGAGGCTTGTAGTGCCATGCTGGGTGGCTGGCTACTGAGTTGGTGCGGTGGCAGAGTCTTCACGAAGATCTGCATGCCACCACGCAGGTGCTTGCTAGGTTGGCCTGGAGGCCGCACGTCACCACGCATGTGCTCGCCTAATTGGTGGGCTGGCAGCTGTGTGGGAACGAAGGTGGATTCTTGGCGGGTGGGGGCCTGGCTGTGGCCCCGCGGATGTCTTCGGCAAGAGTCTTGCCGGGGCCCCGGCAAGGGTCTTGCCGCGGCGTTGTGGGCGTCCCCGGCAAGGGTCTTGCCGGGGGGTCTCATGGGTATCCTCGGCAAGAATCTTGCCGAGGATCTTCATCTTCTGATTCTCATCTAGTCTTGTATGTTCTTGGTCTTCACAAAGATCTGCATGCCACCATGGTGGCGCCTCCCAAGCTTTGGTCCCAATGTAGGTGATGGCGTCGGAACTCTTAGGCTCAAGGGTGGCAGCTCTACTGGTGTTGGGCAAGTTGCCCCGGCAAGGTTCTTGCCGGGGCTGTGGAGATCACCCCGGCAAGAGCCTTGCCGGGGGAGTTCACCTCGCCCTTCTGCTCTTCGTGTCTCTGGCTTGGCGTTGCTCTGGTTGTTTTGTGTCTTTGCTTCCTTCCTCTGCCCCGCTAAGTGTGACCGCAGGCGCAGCTCCAACTGCCCGTGCACAAGTAAAGGGGTACAAAATAGGACCCCTACTTTTGTACACCGACAGGAGCCCCCGGGCCTGGGCCACACATAAGCGCGACGCATTGTTGGGCTAGGCCCAAAATGGTGCGCGGGCATGCGGGGCCGAGATTTACTGTGGTAACTCCCCTCGTCAGTTGTGCTTCCCCATGACCCGCGTTGAATGCGCGACGTGGGGGTCGTGCGTGACGTGGGGGTCATGCGTGGGGCGGTTGCTGCCCTCATGCATCACATCATGGTAAATGGTAAAGAGGCGGCCCGCCCCTTCCCCATAAAAAGGAAAAACCGCAGGCGCGCTGCTCATTTACCCTCAGCGCCTCTTTCAATCTCGGAATTGCCGTTCCTCTCTTCCTCCTCAGGCAAAAGATTTGAAGCTCTTGCCTCTGCTTGCTGCCACTGCGCCCCCATTGCTGTTGATCCTTCGCCCTCTCCTGCTACCTCTTGAGCATGCGTTGGTTTTCCCTTGAAGAAGAAAGGGTGATGCAACAAAGTAGCGTAAGTATTTCCCTTAGTTTTTGAGAACCAAGGTATCAATCCAGTAGGAGACTACACGCGAATCCCTCGTACCTACACAAACAAGTAAGAACCATGCAACCAACGCGATAAAGGGGTTGTCAATCCCTTCACGGCCACTTGCAAAAGTGAGATCTGATAGAGATAAATAGATAAATATTTTTGGTATTTTTATGGTATAGATTGGAAAGTAAAGAATGCAAAATAAACGGTGACAGAAATAGCATGTAGGCGGGAGAATAATATGATGGAAGATAGACCCGGGGGCCATAGGTTTCACTAGTGGCTTCTCTCAAGATAGCAAATTCTACGGTGGGTGAACAAATTACTGTCGAGCAATTGATAGAAAAGCGCATAGTTATGAGAATATCTAGGCATGATCATGTATATAGGCATCACATCCGTGACAAGCCCCCCCCCCCCCCCCCCCCCCCCCCCCCCCCCCCCCCCCCCCCCCCCCCCCCCCCCCCCCCCCCCCCCCCCCCCCCCCCCCCCCCCCCCCCCCCCCCCCCCCCCCCCCCCCCCCCCCCCCCCCCCCCCCCCCCCCCCCCCCCCCCCCCCCCCCCCCCCCCCCCCCCCCCCCCCCCCCCCCCCCCCCCCCCCCCCCCCCCCCCCCCCCCCCCCCCCCCCCCCCCCCCCCCCCCCCCCCCCCCCCCCCCCCCCCCCCCCCCCCCCCCCCCCCCCCCCCCCCCCCCCCCCCCCCCCCCCCCCCCCCCCCCCCCCCCCCCCCCCCCCCCCCCCCCCCCCCCCCCCCCCCCCCCCCCCCCCCCCCCCCCCCCCCCCCCCCCCCCCCCCCCCCCCCCCCCCCCCCCCCCCCCCCCCCCCCCCCCCCCCCCCCCCCCCCCCCCCCCCCCCCCCCCCCCCCCCCCCCCCCCCCCCCCCCCCCCCCCCCCCCCCCCCCCCCCCCCCCCCCCCCCCCCCCCCCCCCCCCCCCCCCCCCCCCCCCCCCCCCCCCCCCCCCCCCCCCCCCCCCCCCCCCCCCCCCCCCCCCCCCCCCCCCCCCCCCCCCCCCCCCCCCCCCCCCCCCCCCCCCCCCCCCCCCCCCCCCCCCCCCCCCCCCCCCCCCCCCCCCCCCCCCCCCCCCCCCCCCCCCCCCCCCCCCCCCCCCCCCCCCCCCCCCCCCCCCCCCCCCCCCCCCCCCCCCCCCCCCCCCCCCCCCCCCCCCCCCCCCCCCCCCCCCCCCCCCCCCCCCCCCCCCCCCCCCCCCCCCCCCCCCCCCCCCCCCCCCCCCCCCCCCCCCCCCCCCCCCCCCCCCCCCCCCCCCCCCCCCCCCCCCCCCCCCCCCCCCCCCCCCCCCCCCCCCCCCCCCCCCCCCCCCCCCCCCCCCCCCCCCCCCCCCCCCCCCCCCCCCCCCCCCCCCCCCCCCCCCCCCCCCCCCCCCCCCCCCCCCCCCCCCCCCCCCCCCCCCCCCCCCCCCCCCCCCCCCCCCCCCCCCCCCCCCCCCCCCCCCCCCCCCCCCCCCCCCCCCCCCCCCCCCCCCCCCCCCCCCCCCCCCCCCCCCCCCCCCCCCCCCCCCCCCCCCCCCCCCCCCCCCCCCCCCCCCCCCCCCCCCCCCCCCCCCCCCCCCCCCCCCCCCCCCCCCCCCCCCCCCCCCCCCCCCCCCCCCCCCCCCCCCCCCCCCCCCCCCCCCCCCCCCCCCCCCCCCCCCCCCCCCCCCCCCCCCCCCCCCCCCCCCCCCCCCCCCCCCCCCCCCCCCCCCCCCCCCCCCCCCCCCCCCCCCCCCCCCCCCCAAGAATCAAATATTGTTCATAGATAATCTTGATCATAAACCCACAATTCATCGTATGTCGACAAACACACCGCAAAAAGTATTACATCAAATAGATCTCCAAGAGAATCGAGGTGAACTTTGTATTGAGATCCAAAGAGAGAGAAGAAGCCATTTAGCTAATACCTATGGACCCGAAGGTCTGTGGTAAACTACTCACACATCATCGAAGAGGCTACGGTGTTGATGTAGAAGCCCTCCGTGATCGATTCCCCCTCCGGCGGAGCGCCGGAAAAGGCCCCAAGATGGGATCTCACGGGTACAGAAAGTTGCGGCGGTGGAAATAGGGTTTCGTGGTGCTCCTGGATGTTTTCAGGGTATAAGAGTATATATAGGTGAAGGAAGTAGGTCGGTGGAGCCACAAGGGGCCCACGAGGGTGGGAGGCGCGCCTACCCCCTGGGCGCACCCTCCTACCTCGTGGCCGCCTCGTTGCTTCCTTGACGTCCACTCCAAGTCTCCTGGATTGTGTTTGTTCCAAAAATGATCCTCGTGAAGGTTTCATTCCGTTTGGACTCTGTTTGATATTCCTTTTCTGCGAAACACTGAAATAGGCAAAAAACAACAATTTGCACTGGGCCTTTGGTTAATAAGTTAGTCCCAAAAATAATATAAAAAGGTATATTAAAGCCCATTAAACATCCAAAACAGATAATATAATAGCATGGAACAATAAAAAATTATAGATACGTTGGAGACATATCATCTCCCAGCTGCCATGGCACCCAAAACCAGCAGGGGCAAGGGAGCGGCCAAGGATGCGGGGGAGAAGGAGGCGCCGGAGAGCGAGTTGGCGGTGCGGCGGACGTAGCTCGCCTACTTCCCGTCGACGGTCGATGCGGTCCACCTCAGGAACTACTTCTTGCCCCTGTGGGGGAGGAAGACGACGGGGCACCCTGCCACACGCGTCGTCCCCGCCGATTTCGCCATGGATGGCCCAAATCGGTACCCCTTCTTCGTCGATTTCTTCTCTTGCGGGCTCTGCCCCCCTTTCTCTGACTTCCCCCCCCCCCCCCCCCCCCCCCCCCCCCCCCCCCCCCCCCCCCCCCCCCCCCCCCCCCCCCCCCCCCCCCCCCCCCCCCCCCCCCCCCCCCCCCCCCCCCCCCCCCCCCCCCCCCCCCCCCCCCCCCCCCCCCCCCCCCCCCCCCCCCCCCCCCCCCCCCCCCCCCCCCCCCCCCCCCCCCCCCCCCCCCCCCCCCCCCCCCCCCCCCCCCCCCCCCCCCCCCCCCCCCCCCCCCCCCCCCCCCCCCCCCCCCCCCCCCCCCCCCCCCCCCCCCCCCCCCCCCCCCCCCCCCCCCCCCCCCCCCCCCCCCCCCCCCCCCCCCCCCCCCCCCCCCCCCCCCCCCCCCCCCCCCCCCCCCCCCCCCCCCCCCCCCCCCCCCCCCCCCCCCCCCCCCCCCCCCCCCCCCCCCCCCCCCCCCCCCCCCCCCCCCCCCCCCCCCCCCCCCCCCCCCCCCCCCCCCCCCCCCCCCCCCCCCCCCCCCCCCCCCCCCCCCCCCCCCCCCCCCCCCCCCCCCCCCCCCCCCCCCCCCCCCCCCCCCCCCCCCCCCCCCCCCCCCCCCCCCCCCCCCCCCCCCCCCCCCCCCCCCCCCCCCCCCCCCCCCCCCCCCCCCCCCCCCCCCCCCCCCCCCCCCCCCCCCCCCCCCCCCCCCCCCCCCCCCCCCCCCCCCCCCCCCCCCCCCCCCCCCCCCCCCCCCCCCCCCCCCCCCCCCCCCCCCCCCCCCCCCCCCCCCCCCCCCCCCCCCCCCCCCCCCCCCCCCCCCCCCCCCCCCCCCCCCCCCCCCCCCCCCCCCCCCCCCCCCCCCCCCCCCCCCCCCCCCCCCCCCCCCCCCCCCCCCCCCCCCCCCCCCCCCCCCCCCCCCCCCCCCCCCCCCCCCCCCCCCCCCCCCCCCCCCCCCCCCCCCCCCCCCCCCCCCCCCCCCCCCCCCCCCCCCCCCCCCCCCCCCCCCCCCCCCCCCCCCCCCCCCCCCCCCCCCCCCCCCCCCCCCCCCCCCCCCCCCCCCCCCCCCCCCCCCCCCCCCCCCCCCCCCCCCCCCCCCCCCCCCCCCCCCCCCCCCCCCCCCCCCCCCCCCCCCCCCCCCCCCCCCCCCCCCCCCCCCCCCCCCCCCCCCCCCCCCCCCCCCCCCCCCCCCCCCCCCCCCCCCCCCCCCCCCCCCCCCCCCCCCCCCCCCCCCCCCCCCCCCCCCCCCCCCCCCCCCCCCCCCCCCCCCCCCCCCCCCCCCCCCCCCCCCCCCCCCCCCCCCCCCCCCCCCCCCCCCCCCCCCCCCCCCCCCCCCCCCCCCCCCCCCCCCCCCCCCCCCCCCCCCCCCCCCCCCCCCCCCCCCCCCCCCCCCCCCCCCCCCCCCCCCCCCCCCCCCCCCCCCCCCCCCCCCCCCCCCCCCCCCCCCCCCCCCCCCCCCCCCCCCCCCCCCCCCCCCCCCCCCCCCCCCCCCCCCCCCCCCCCCCCCCCCCCCCCCCCCCCCCCCCCCCCCCCCCCCCCCCCCCCCCCCCCCCCCCCCCCCCCCCCCCCCCCCCCCCCCCCCCCCCCCCCCCCCCCCCCCCCCCCCCCCCCCCCCCCCCCCCCCCCCCCCCCCCCCCCCCCCCCCCCCCCCCCCCCCCCCCCCCCCCCCCCCCCCCCCCCCCCCCCCCCCCCCCCCCCCCCCCCCCCCCCCCCCCCCCCCCCCCCCCCCCCCCCCCCCCCCCCCCCCCCCCCCCCCCCCCCCCCCCCCCCCCCCCCCCCCCCCCCCCCCCCCCCCCCCCCCCCCCCCCCCCCCCCCCCCCCCCCCCCCCCCCCCCCCCCCCCCCCCCCCCCCCCCCCCCCCCCCCCCCCCCCCCCCCCCCCCCCCCCCCCCCCCCCCCCCCCCCCCCCCCCCCCCCCCCCCCCCCCCCCCCCCCCCCCCCCCCCCCCCCCCCCCCCCCCCCCCCCCCCCCCCCCCCCCCCCCCCCCCCCCCCCCCCCCCCCCCCCCCCCCCCCCCCCCCCCCCCCCCCCCCCCCCCCCCCCCCCCCCCCCCCCCCCCCCCCCCCCCCCCCCCCCCCCCCCCCCCCCCCCCCCCCCCCCCCCCCCCCCCCCCCCCCCCCCCCCCCCCCCCCCCCCCCCCCCCCCCCCCCCCCCCCCCCCCCCCCCCCCCCCCCCCCCCCCCCCCCCCCCCCCCCCCCCCCCCCCCCCCCCCCCCCCCCCCCCCCCCCCCCCCCCCCCCCCCCCCCCCCCCCCCCCCCCCCCCCCCCCCCCCCCCCCCCCCCCCCCCCCCCCCCCCCCCCCCCCCCCCCCCCCCCACTACAAGATGTAATCAACACTACTAGTCACCCACAAGTACCAATCTGAGGTTCCGGTACAAAGATTGAACAAAAGAGATGAACGAGGGTTTGAGAGGAGATGGTGCTGTTGAAGATGTTGGTGGAGATGGCCCTCCAAATGATGAGAGGGTTGTTGGTGATGATGATGACGATGATTTCCCCCTCCGGAAGGGAAGTTCCTCCGACGGAATTGCTCTGCCAGAGGCCAAAAGTGCTCCTGCCCAAGTTCCGCCTCGAGACGGCGGTGCTCCGTCCCGAAAGTCCTCTCTTTATTTTTTTTCTAGGTCAAAATGACCTATATACCAGAAGATGGGCACCGGAGGTGGGACGAGGAGGGCACAACCCACCAGGGCGCGCCTGGGGGCCCTGGCGCGCCCAGGTGGGTTGTGCCAACCTGGTGGGCCTCCTCCGGTAGTTATTTGCTCCTGTATTTTTTATATATTACAAAACAATTCTCCGTAAATTTTCAGCTCATTTGGAGATGTGCAGAATAGGTAACTCTGACGTAGCTTTTCAGGTCCAGAATTCCAACTACTGGCATTCTCCCTCTTTGTGTAAACCTTGCATATTATGAGAAAAAAGGCATTAGAATTACTCCATAAAGCATTATTGTTCATAAAAACATTGTAAATAACAGTAGGAAAACATGATGCAAAATGGACGAATCAACTCCCCCAAGCATAGACCTCGCTTGTCCTCAAGCGAAAACCGAAATCAAAAAGCATGTCCTCATGCTTAGAGAGTGAGGTGTCGGTAAAAACAAAATACAGACATAGAAGCATCATGCATATTATTATAACAGCAACAAATTTTAACATAAAGCTTTATCACACAACTTCTATCATATAACTTCTCATGAACAAGTAACAATTCATCACAACATTGAAGTATACCCCCCCCCCCCCCCCCCCCCCCCCCCCCCCCCCCCCCCCCCCCCCCCCCCCCCCCCCCCCCCCCCCCCCCCCCCCCCCCGGAAGGGTCACGTATCGGAGCCTTTAGGCAAGTCCACATACTCAACCATCATCTTGTCTTCTATGATTGCTAACACTCGCGCATACCCATGAACAAAAAGTTTCAACCGGACACATAGGAAGATAGGGGCTTATAGTTTCGCCTCCCAACGTATTCACCTTAAGGGTGATTTCAACAATAATAACTCATGCCCACTCATATCCAACTAAATATATGTGCCTAGATCTTTCCTCACCACATGATCCATGCAAAAAGAGAAAATAAAATGGAAAGAATACTTTGACTCTTACATAAAAGTAAATGCACACAAATTAAAAGATAGGCCCTTCGCAGAGGGAAGCAGAGGTTGTCATGCGCTTTTTGGTTTGTATGCTCAATCTCTTAGTGCAAAAGAATGTCACGTTATATTGCCCCTTATGATAGCAACCTTTATTATGCAGTCTGTCGCATTTATTATTTTGCCATCACAAGTTCATAAAACGCTTAATTTTCTCTTACACTAAATGACCCAACACATTTAGAAGCAATTTTTATTACCTTATTGCACCGATGACAACTTACTTGAAGGACCCCCCCCCCCCCCCCCCCCCCCCCCCCCCCCCCCCCCCCCCCCCCCCCCCCCCCCCCCCCCCCCCCCCCCCCCCCCCCCCCCCCCCCCCCCCCCCCCCCCCCCCCCCCCCCCCCCCCCCCCCCCCCCCCCCCCCCCCCCCCCCCCCCCCCCCCCCCCCCCCCCCCCCCCCCCCCCCCCCCCCCCCCCCCCCCCCCCCCCCCCCCCCCCCCCCCCCCCCCCCCCCCCCCCCCCCCCCCCCCCCCCCCCCCCCCCCCCCCCCCCCCCCCCCCCCCCCCCCCCCCCCCCCCCCCCCCCCCCCCCCCCCCCCCCCCCCCCCCCCCCCCCCCCCCCCCCCCCCCCCCCCCCCCCCCCCCCCCCCCCCCCCCCCCCCCCCCCCCCTTTACCACTTATACTTTTCCTTATGTGATGTCATTACTTACCATAAGATTAGAATCTGATCTTTTTCATTATTTCCTTTTATTTTTCTTGAAACATAAAAGTAAAGAAAGCATAAATTGAACTAATCTTTATTATATATCTCGCACACGATTACATAGATAGATAGATAGGTCACTAGGCAAACACTCGAAGAGAAAAGATTCAAACTAAACTTTTATCAACTAATTGAAAAGATAACTAAAGATCGAACTAAGATAAATAAAGGCAAAGATAGAGGTGGTGATACGATACTGGGGCACCTCCCCCAAGCTTGGTACAAGCCAAGGGGATTGCCCATACCATGAACTCAAGTCTCCTTTGGTGATGAAGAAGGAGGTGGCGAGGATGAGGTAGTAGCGAGCTTATCCTCCAGTTTCCATGGCAGTGGCTCGCCATCATAAGAGGAAGAACGAGTCTCGCGAGTCCTGCAACCGGCAGCCAAACTCATACCTTTAAACCTTGCCTCATATTCAAAGACTTGGTTTTGGAGATCATAGATTTGGCTTTGCAGAAAGTTGATTTGCTCTTTGAGGGTGAAGACGACATCCTTCATGGACCGGCCATCCACCTTGAGATCACGGGTGAAATCTGTAATCATGAGGTGATTGGCATTGAGTCCACGCTCCACCATCCCCTTGCACTTGAAGACCTCTGCTCCATGGCTTCAAGCCTGGCCTCCACGGTTCCCTTCCCCTTGGGTCAATGAACGTCCCGGATGTGGAGCACCCCCTCACGCATCTCGATGGTTTGGGGGTGCTTCACCATGATACTTCTCCAGCGTATCTATAATTTTTTATTCTTCCATGCTATTATATTATTTGTTTTGGATGTTTTATATGCATTAATATGCTATTTTATATGATTTTTTGGACTAACCTATTAACCTAGAGCCCAGTGCCAGTTTCTGTTTTTTCCTTGTTTTAGAGTTTCGCAGAAAAGGAATACCAAACGGAGTCCAAATGGAATAAAACTTTTGCCATGATTTTTCTTGGACCAAAAGACACCCAGGAGACTGGGAGTGCAAGTCAGAGGAGCCTCGAGGTGGCCACAAGGGTGGAGGGTGCGCCCAGGGGGTGGGGTGCGCCCCCCAACCTTGTGGGCCCCTCGAGGGTCTCCTGACCTAATTCTTTCGCCTATATATACCCTTATACC
The DNA here is from genome assembly GCA_036873465.1 of Thinopyrum obtusiflorum. Classification (NCBI taxonomy): domain Eukaryota; kingdom Viridiplantae; phylum Streptophyta; class Magnoliopsida; order Poales; family Poaceae; genus Thinopyrum; species Thinopyrum obtusiflorum. Next base: position 2,273 of record JAAAWM010010253.1, on the reverse strand, counting down.
CCAAAAACATACAGGGGAGCCACGAAGCCACTTTTCCACCGCCGCAACTTTCTGTACCCGTGAGATCCCATCTTGGGGCCTTTTCGGCATCCTGCCGGAGGGGGAATCGATCACAGAGGGCTTCTACATCAACACCATTGCCTCTCCGATGAAGCGTGAGTAGTTTACCCCCCCCCCCCCCCCCCCCCCCCCCCCCCCCCCCCCCCCCCCCCCCCCCCCCCCCCCCCCCCCCCCCCCCCCCCCCCCCCCCCCCCCCCCCCCCCCCCCCCCCCCCCCCCCCCCCCCCCCCCCCCCCCCCCCCCCCCCCCCCCCCCCCCCCCCCCCCCCCCCCCCCCCCCCCCCCCCCCCCCCCCCCCCCCCCCCCCCCCCCCCCCCCCCCCCCCCCCCCCCCCCCCCCCCCCCCCCCCCCCCCCCCCCCCCCCCCCCCCCCCCCCCCCCCCCCCCCCCCCCCCCCCCCCCCCCCCCCCCCCCCCCCCCCCCCCCCCCCCCCCCCCCCCCCCCCCCCCCCCCCCCCCCCCCCCCCCCCCCCCCCCCCCCCCCCCCCCCCCCCCCCCCCCCCCCCCCCCCCCCCCCCCCCCCCCCCCCCCCCCCCCCCCCCCCCCCCCCCCCCCCCCCCCCCCCCCCCCCCCCCCCCCCCCCCCCCCCCCCCCCCTCTAGATGCAGGCAGGAGTCGGTCGATGTGTGGAGTAATAGTAGTAGATGCAGAGAGGAGTCGGTCTACTTGACACGGACGTGATGCCTATATTATTGGTCATTGCCTTACATATCGTCATAACTTTACGCTTTTCTATCAATTGCTCGGCAGTATTTGTTCACCCACCGTAATAATTTCTATCTTGAGAGAAGCCTCTAGTGAAACCTATGGCCCCCAGGTCTATTTTACAACATATTAGTTTCCCGTCAACTTGCCAATTTCTATCGCCGTTTCCTTATTTTGCAATCTTTACTTTCCGTTCCATAAACCAACAATACCAAAAATATTACTTTACCGTTTATCCATCTCTATCAGATCTCACTTTGCGAATAACCGTGAAGGGATTGACAACCCCTTTGTCGCGTTGGTTTGAAGTTGGCTTGCTGTGTAGTCTCCTACTGGATTGATACCTTGGTTCTCAAAACTGAGGGAAATACTTACGCTCCTTTGCTGCATCACCTGGGAAAAACCAACGCAAGCTCAAGAGGTAGCAAGAAGGATTTCTGGCGCCGTTGCTGGGGAGATCTACACCAAGCCAAGACATACCAAGTACCCATCATAAACTCTCATCCCTCGCATTACATTATTCGCCATTCGCCTCTCGTTTTCCTCTCCCCCACTTCTAAAACGATTTTCAAAAAGATTCGCCTTTTCTTGGCCCCTCTTCCGTTCGTCTTCTTCGCTTGCCCCGCTTTCTTGTGTACTCGTGTGTTGGATTGCTTGCTTTGTCACGATGGCTCAAGATAATACCAAATTGTGTGACTTTTTCAACACCAACAACAATTATTTTATTAGTACTTCGATTGCTCCCGATGCTAATGCAGAATCTTGTGAGATTAATACTGCTTTGTTGAATCTTGTTATGAAAGATCAATTTTCCGGCCTTCCCAATGAAGATGCCGCATCCCATCTTAATAATTTCGTTGATTTGTGCGATATGCAAAAGAAAAAAAGATGTGGATAATGATATTGTTAAGTTGAAGCTATTTCCGTTCTCGCTTAGAGATCGCGCTAAAACTTGGTTTTCATCTTTGCCTAAAAATAGTATTGATTCATGGAATAAGTGTAAAGATGGTTTTATTTCCAAGTATTTTCCTCCCGCTAAAATCATCTCCCTTAGGAACGATATTATGAATTTTAAGCAACTTGATCATGAACATGTTGCACAATCTTGGGAGAGGATGAAATTGATGATTAGAAATTGCCCTACTCAAGGTTTGAATTTGTGGATGATTATATAAAAAAATTATGCCGAATTGAATTTTGCTTCTAGAAATCTCTTAGATTCAGCCGCGGGAGGCACTTTTATGGAAATTACTTTAGGAGAAGCTACTAAACTCCTAGATAATATTCTGGATAATTATTCTCAATGGCATACCGAAAGATCTTCCACTAGTAAAAAAGTGCATGCAATTGAAGAAATAAATGTTTTGAGTGGAAAGATGGATGAGCTTATGAAATTGTTTGCTAGTAAGAGTGCTCCTATTGATCCTAATGATATGCCTTTGTCTACATTGATTGAAAACAATAATGAATCTATGGATGTGAATTTTGTTGGTAGGAACAATTTTGGTAATAA